>JAWLRI010001106.1:430782-462216 GCA_034781795.1 Crypturellus tataupa
GGCTATCCCTAGTCTTCCAAGGCCTTCAACCATTTTGCCATCTGCAGATTTTATCACTGCTCCCCCTGTTTTCCCAGGTGATTGATAAAACCATCAAAGAATAAATCCAACGGTAGGGATCATGAAGACACCTGCTGCTCATTTTTTTTGCCAATGTGAAGACCTATCATGTTTTTCACATTTTATTTTCTCTCTCATACCTAATTTCCGAGCAGTACTTTAGCTGATTCTTAAGATATTTATGGTAAGTGCAATAAATAATACTCAGATATTGGCATTGCGGGATTAAGTAAAAGTGTTTAGAATAAAAACAGCTGCATGAAAAGCTGTCTCTGATGATTCTTTCCTTGTGTCAATATTGTGTATGCTCCTTATGCTCTTCGTGTCACATTGCACTAGAACATAAAGACGTCCTGCTGCTGTTTTAGCACCAGTATATGGTAATGCAATATGCTCATCAAAACTATTCAGATATTCTTTCTTTATTAGAACAGCCATCTTAAATACACGATGAGGAACAATATGTGTTTTTCAATGGAAAACAAATTCCACTATGTACAAAGGGGTAAAGCATGATTATCTTTACCTGCTAAGCCAAGAGATATATTGTAGGAATAAATCTGCTGAGACCAACAGTCTGAATATGTTATTTCTATACTTATACGAAACCATCCTTAAAAATTGCCTGACAATGAAATAAATCTGCTGTAGGCTGAGATTTAGTAACACTATACATTCAAGAGGCCTTGACTACACTGCGTCTTTCAGAAATAATCTGATTTTAAGTACATCACCTCGTTTCAAAGTGTGGCTTCTCTGGATGAAAGTGTAAGTAGCTAAACTAATATATGCAGGAGATATGTTTGGAAGCTGAAGAAAGAGGGCAGCAAAAGGATACCTCATTCTCATCCACCAGACCAAGTTAATTTTGGTTCAGGGTTATCTCTAATCGGTATAGACCTGTATGACGCAGAGCTTTTCTGTAGGGAGTACTGACCAAAATAACTCTCTGTGCTGACACGGCATTCCAGACAAAAGATCACTTTCACTCGGGAATAATGAATGGGTCTCTAAAGCCAGAGGGATTAGTCTGAAATAAAGTCACCATTCTCCCAGAATCGTGCCTGCAGCTTGCACAGGGAGCGAGTCTCGTAACAGTAGCGATTAAAATGAAAACGTAGAAATTCAGACACAATATTGCACCCAACTCTGAAACATGCATCACACACAGCTGATTCTCAGCTTTGCCCACTGACCATAGGAACAACTATTGTGCAATAATTCACTCCAGCATTAGCTAGTGCAGCTCGTTTCTCCCCCACACCAACCAGCTCACAGTGTGGCTGAAGAGGTTAAGGAAAACTTTACGCAACACCTTTATCTGAGTCAGGAAAGCATCATTGTTCACAAAGAAGAGTAAAACAAACATCTAATTTTAGGGAATTTCTACTCGTATGAGTAATTTCCTCATTATCAATTTCCCTGTCATTCACTCAATTTGGGGATCTAGTATCATCACAGGGATCGGTTGGTGATTTGAGAGAAACTACAGAGTAGTTTGGTAGCCTGGCTTATCCCCATGTTAAAAGGACAGAAGTAGGCACTTGTGCTATTCTGTATTTGGGATGAAGCAGAAAGAAGATGTGAATATTAGCCTAATATGGGGATCTGTTTAATTATTCTGTTGGCCTAGCAGAGTAGATTAGCTAGCTACAAATGAGCACAAGAGATTTTTACATTGCTAACAGGAAAGAGGTACATTTAAGAGATGGGCTGCTCCACTTAATTTTTAGTTAGAGATAAAAACAGGTAAGTTGTTAGAATATTTTAGTAAAATGCCAAGTTATGAAAAGTCAATGCAATAAACTTAATGGTGTGAATGATATCACTTTACAGTCCCAGCCTGCTTGCATCTCAGAAGATTTAGTGGGAAACCATATCTCTGAGAGGCTCTCACAAGTTCCCAAAGCATGCTATGTGCCCTAGCTCAGGTCCACAAAACAAGCAGCATCTCTGGTGTGGGGGGAGATATCCAGCAGACAACCATAAGATATCAGATATTCATAAGACACTACTGCCCCCTTCCATCCACACATGCATCACTCAGAGATCACACACTTCTTTGCAAAACCAGGTCTTTCACACGAGTCTTTTAAAGTAAGGGAAGATTAGGGCACACAACTAGATGCCAAAAACCTGTGAAGAAGTGAATAGGCCCAGGTCCCACAGATTGCATTTATTTATGCAATCTATCTAATCTTTGTGCAATCTACTTTAGTCCTGAAGAACACGCTGTTGAATCTGTATAACTGGGCTGTATTCTTACTTTTATAACATGCTTAATGTGACCACTCATAGAGCATTTGGTCTGAATGTCATTTACATTACTGTCATTTATATTAGGTTTCTTGGATGTTCACAGAATCACAGATTGGATGAGGTCAGAAGGAGCCTCTAGAGATCATCTAGTCCAACCCCCTGCTCCAGCAGGGACACCTGGAGCAGGTGGCACAGGGTGGCATCCAGGTGGGTTTGGGAGATCTCCAAAGGAGGACACTCCACAACCTTGTGTTGTTCTTTTTTTGGCGGTCACAGGATACACATAGCTCAGCTTTGTTTTTATCAAATATACGCACATTAGTCAGTGGAGAGTGAAATCTCACTGTAATGTATGCAGATATCACATTCCTTTGTTTTTTTTTTAATTTGGGAATAAGGTTCTCTTTACTATCTAAGGCTGTTGATTACACTAAACGGCATCCAAAGCTTTTACTGTAATAGAGAAGTCACAAAGCAGGACTCTAACCACATATCTTTTGACATGGAGAGAATACACCATAAGAAGAGACAAAACCCACCTGTGATGACCAGGACTTGACCTCTGCTTCTGTTCGCTGAGGTGGGGACAGCATGAAGAACCAGCTGCAAGTTATTTCCTCAGACCTTTGGTCTGAGCCACTCTAAAGGTAGAGTGCTCTAAAGGGTTCTGAAATAGGATGAAGATCTGCCCTTTCTTGTAGTTTCCGATTGCCCTTAGGGAGACCTTTGGGCCAGACCCATTTGGAGGATAGTTTAAATTTCATTCTCATAGAAAGTAACTTGAAGACTCACGTGGAAGTTAAAAAATTGTGTTCAATTTCCCTTCCCCTTCTATTTTTTCTGTCAGAATGGATTATTAACGTTAACATACTTCCCGTCGCCTAGGTTGCTGATTTTTTTTGTTTGTTTCTTTTCGATTTTTTTTCCTTCTCTATCACCCAGGCAGTTTAAGCAAATGGCGTCTCCTGCGATGCACAGCAGCAAGCAACTCTTAGAAGATAAATCACTCTTCATCAAGAGAAAAGAAGGGAGTACGTCATGGGGCAGGGAGTCCAGCCAAGGGTTCTGGACCACAGAAAATAAGGGCATGAAACACAGCAGTTCCCAGAGAAGCACTTTGAGATCATTTTGAAGGGACCAATACAAGTTTTTGGCCTACAAGTGTTGCTTTGGATATACAGAAGTAGGCATTTTCCACAAGAAGAAAGCAAATAATTTTCCAAAGACTCTACTTTTTTAACACAGAAATTAACTTTTTAATTGTGAATAAAGAGAAAACAAATTTAAATGTCTAACCTTATCATAGAAGAACATGACTTCACCAAGTCATGTGACAAGATGAGGTAGTGGAGCATTGTGGCATTAAGGACGTAGTAAAGGTGCTTCACAGAGGCTCCTTCTGTGTACACACAGAAGGAATGGTTCACACAGCCTTCAGCTGAACACCAAAGTCCTTAAAAGGAAGAACTTCAGGCTTCTTTTCTGCCTTGCTGTGGAGGTGTCCTATAGTTGTCATGTGGTTACACTGCCTGTGTCCAAAGCCACACAGATTTTGGGACTGTTCTAAATCTCTATCTGAACTTTGCGTGGTTAACTCATTGGCAAATTGCAGCAATACCTAGATCTAAACACTCCAACTCTAAAGGACTTGAAGACCAGATCAAAGAGATGTTACAGTACAACTTAGCTGTTTGTGTACCCATGCCAACCTTTAAGGCTGTTCTACACTGTCTGGAAATTTCTGTATCACAGAGTATTCACATGATTTGGGATGACAAGATTTAAGCTTTGCCTTTCAGCCCCAGGTCATAAACCACAGATTGTTCTCATGTCTACATGTAGCTATCTAAAAGGCAGGCATCCTGTCCAAGTTAGTTATATAGGTTCCCTCTATAGACTGTGGAGAGGAAAAGGTATCTCCAGAAGGAAAAATATCCAGTCAACCCTAGACATCTATTTTTGGATCATATGAATCATCTTCCAGATACATATCTCTCTTTACTGGCTACAAAGAGAACACAGACTTAGACTAGGCTTTTTTTTTGTTTTTGATGCCCAAGGTTAAATGAAGGAAATCCTATTCTAAATTACAGTATCATTATGCTTCATTTCAAACATTTTTTTTGCTGTATCTTTATGGTTGAAAACCAGCATTCTGTCACAAAAGACAATCAAAAAGTTACAGTGATAAAGATCCTATACTAAAGATACTATAGCATGAAGCCTAATTTATTCTAGAATTGCCAGTTTTGCAGGGCTAATCAAGCTTAGGGTAATGTTAGGAAAATTGTCCTAGGTGGCAATCAAACCTTGGCAGAGAAAGCCTGCTACAGTCAAGAGATGCTATGCTTTCCCTCTGTCCTCTCAAATGTAATAAAAGCTCTGGAATAACTCACACATTTCTTTGCTATTCCTCTTGCCTGGTGTCCAGTACAGTAAAACAAAAGTCGTTTTAAGTACAAGTTTTAAAGGTCTTACTACATTGCAGTAATCTTAATTTCTCTGTGGCCCTTCAACATGTTGAGTAAATAAATGAGTCCAGTGAACTACTGGTTCCCCTCAAAAATCCTTACCTGTGCAAAAAAAAAAAAAAAATATGGTGAACACAAGGGCATCCCAGGCATGTGCACAGTGATGGAATGCTTTATCATCAGATAAATAATAAATAAAAAACACGGCAATATCACCAGGTAGTGTGCTCTGTACTCCATGGATATGAGAGTCACAGGAACAGGCATCACCCGTGTGTGTTGGCAGAGGGTATGGCTAAAAAACAAAACAGTCTAGGAAGCGAATCACTGCTTAGCTAAGAAATGTGTAGGTATAAACATGCAGATCGTGCACCTTGCGACAGATGTTAGAAGCTTTTCCAAGACTGCTCTACACCTATTGGTAGAAGTCAAATCGCAAGTAGCCACGATTTATCGCTTGCCTTGTAGGTGGACATTGCTTCTCTGCCTGCAGCATCTGTCAACTGTTTCTACTTCCCCTCCAAAGTTGCTGTTTGAGCTGCCTTCATCCCTATATTTCTTAATGGTAACAACAGTGCCAATGATTAAAACAAAACAAAACAAAAAAGGAAACAAAATATCTTGGCTCTGATCATTCACTCCCCAGCCTATTTCCCTTTTTTCTGCCAGCTCAAGGTAACTGCAACACACAACTATTTTCCTTTCCCCTAAACAAGGTCTTTTCTTTCTGGAGTTTGATCCAACACCACTGATTTTTCCTGTCTACCCAATCTCAGACTAATTTAAAAACAATTTTGCAAAGTCTTTCTAGAGAATCACCAAGCATGAAGTGAGTTTTCAAGAGAAAGAACACACTCCAAAAATTATAGAAGTGCATTCCTGTAACAAAATGCTGTTTGGATTACTCACTGATGGAGTAATATAGCAAGGTTCATTTCTGAGAACAGAGTTTAGCTGGTTTATGCCAGCTGAGGGTATCGTCCTGCTTTTATTTCGCAAATATATGTCAAATTTCTAAAAAATAATGAGGTTAACAGGTGATGCAGCTACAGCCTTCCCCTTGCTGATAAAAGGGAAAGGATACGAATCCCACTTTCTTCCCTTCTCAGCTGTGTTGCTGGTGGTACAGAGATGGGATTCCTTGGAGAGTCCTCTACAGTCATTAACTTCTCCATAGGGAGGAAATCATCAGATTTAAAACAAAATTGAGAGAACTTGTTCACTCACCATATAATTACACAAAAATAGCATTTGGTATGTTTGAGGAAGGTAGGCACTGAAGGTAACAGTTCAGCTTTTAATAGCACTCCTGATGAGAATCATCAAGTGCTAATCATGATGATTTTTATGCTTGAAATTACGGAAACTGTGAAATTTGGACTAGTTTAGAGTCCACATACTTATCCCTCATTCTCAAGTAATTTGATAAATTCTAGGAGAATAAAAGAGAAAAATACTATATAGTGATTCTAGTGATTTTTTTGTTTTTAAATTAAACTTGCAAATAGAGAAGAGTCAAATGAGCACCTGGCCTATGTGCTAATTTAGTTCAAACAAGAGCTCTGCTGCTTTGAAAAAGCTTTGTAAACAAACTTGCCTCTAGCCAAGGATTTCTTTATAACAGGGGATTCTTAAAATGGCAAGATTTATCTTGCTCATATCTTTCTGCACAACTCCACAGAGAAGGAGAGGATCCATGTGTGTGAGTGTGTGTGTATGCGGACGCAAAATCTCTGAGGATGCTCTTTCAGAAAAGCCAAATATATTCTGCAGTGTTAATATATGTTCTTCCAGTCTATCTTGTTACTTTGGTCGCAAATTACAATGGGGACAAAGAGCTACTCCAGCTGGATATAGATATTCATAACTGTTGTTTACTATGCACTTGGCAGGAGATATATATGGAACGATCTATATGACACAAGTGGACTATGCACCACAGTGCTCAATTCAGTCATAAAAATGCTCTAATTTATTGAAACAGTGCAGCTGGATGGCACAAAAACTAATCAAGCTAGTGACTCCACTGCTGCCTGGAGCAAATCACAGCCCTGCTTCACTGCAGCTCCCTTTAGCCCATTCCTCCATCTTTAGGATTAATCTCCAAGCTAGAAACGTGCTAGATAAATAGCGCTTGAAACTGGAGTTCTCCGTTCTTCCACGGAGCAGATCTAGCCAGGAAACAGCAAACGAGACACCGTGCTCTCCCTGCCAACGTAAACAGCATTACCCGCAATCTTCCCTTCCTGTGGGCAGGCTCCCTGGCACACACGAGTCGTACCGGGGAGCTTGGGAAACCCCGGCGGGTTCTGGCTCATTGCAGAGCCCAACCGTCGAGGATGAAGCCATCCCGCTTCTCCTGCAAGGAGCAGCTCGGCCAAGAGCTGAGGCTGGGCTATCAAATCCCCAATAAATCTGAGTGTGTTGGCTTCACCCAGTCCTAACATGGGTGACTTTCCTTCACGATCCCAGAAGAGGGACAAGGCAGAGGCATTTTACAGGGTGATGTTGCTATCACATGCTTCACGCCTAGTAATACAACTGAAATAATAGGCTAATCAACTATAAACATATTTAAATCAACTAGCTGGAAGTGCTGGCTCACCAAGGACCTCTACCAAGCCCTATGGTTGTTCATTCTGGGTGACATCAACTCCAATGCCACCTCTGAGGGCAGGAGCATCTGCTTAAGTTATGTTTGCAATGAGGTTTAAGCTAGAGCTGCCTTTAGGATTATACCTAAAAAAAAAAAAAAATAAAGAAGAGTTTGAAGAGCTGTTCTATGCTATATGCAGTCTAGTATTTCCTTCTGGTGAAACTGCAGAAATGCCAGAGAGTATGGTTACAGCAAAACCAGTGAAATCATGGAAACAAAGTCAGTCCACTGTGGTTTGTGGTTGCTGTGAGTGATACCATCATACAATCACAGCAAACCACCAAGCATGTAATTTAGTGAAGTACGGCATAGTCATAAGGCAAAAAAAAAAAAAAAAGTATTTGTCATGCAATGTAAAAGGTCGAAACAAATCATGGGTCTTTTTTTTCTATGCTGAGGCTTCTTTGCAGCACGGTGTCCTGCTCACAGAATCAATTAATTCTGCAGGTTCCTGCAATAAAACCTCCCTTTACAGAAGAGACACGACTAGGGGTGTCTTAGTGCTGCAGACTACCTTCCTATTTGCAGTGTTTTTATAGGCCCAGATGTTGACTGAGGACAGACTGTTCTGGCCCAAAAGGACACGTCTCCACAATACATTTACAGTGGGATTGCATCTGCTCTTTGGAGAGACACAAGTCTAATAGGCAATCTGCTTGATTTATGTACCATGAAGCATGAGTACGGCCTGGGTAAGACTCTCATTCATTACATAATTTCTTTGAAATGATGAGCACAGACCAAACAAAGAGTAACATTTTCAAGGTTGGCTTTAAGCCTATATTTAGCAAATCGTTTTTTGTATCTGTTCGTCAGACCTATGAGAACGATGGAGATTTTTCTCCTCTGAGAAAAAATGATATTTTCCCCATTGCATAATCCCTTTTGCTCCAGGTACTTTGAAAACATGCATCATTTAAACTTCACAAAAGCATTATGCCCTGGATTCGTGCAGGTAAACTAAGGCAAATGGGAAACTAAGCAATTTTCTTCAGAAGCTGAGCTAAAAATACAAGAAGCTTGTAAAAGTACAAGCTTCTTTTGTGTTAACTAGCACGTTGCTGATCTTTAAGTGTTGTCCATTTTTCAAGAGGAAAAAATCAATGCAATCATCAAAATATGCTATAACAAAAAACAGCATGTTCTGGACACAGGCACATTTTCCAGAGATTTCAGTTTTATGAAGTTGCACTGAAGGAAGGAAAACCAATATTTTAAGGGCACAGTGGCATACATTTATATAACCAATTCTGACGCGAGAACCTTTGTGCAAGGAGCGTTTAGGACCTGATCCAAAATCTACTGATTTTGTCTACTGACGCTGGCTTAAATAAAGCTTGGATCGGAACCTAATCTGCTATATTGCACAAATGCAGGATGTGTCAGACTCTTCTGTGTAAAACTTTAAAAATAATTGTTATAATTAATAATAAAATTAAAGGCAGCAAAGGGAAATAATACGGGCTAAAGCTGAGCAAGGAAATAGTGGGAGATGATTCAGTTGTCACTTTCCTTTTTGAGTGCAAATCGTCAGAGAGGAGTGAGAAAATAGAAAATGGGAAACGAGTTGCACTCCAAATCTGAAAGGCAGGGTGCATAAAAGAAGAAAAAATCTAATAGCATATTCATTTGGAGTTAAGCTCCCTCTCTCTTTTTCTTCCCGCCACACAAACCTGTCTCCATGTATGTCTTTACAATACGAAACATGTATCCTTAAGCACTAGGGGTTTTCCAGAAAAGTTTAACAGTTCCCATTTGATCCCACTATATGAGTTATGGAGGCTACTCATTAAAAATCTCTAAGAAACACCTTGCTGGTCTCTATGCCTGCTCCACAGCTGACATGAGGAAGCCAGTGTCCTCTGAAGCCAGCAGAACACCATGGATTTGCCTGCATTTAAGCTCTCATTATACTGGATCTGAATTCATACCTCCTGCAAACTGACTGCCCCATCAGGGACTGCCACAGCTGAAAAGGGTCATACAGCAAGAGTAGGAGGTGCTGAGGCTATCGTGGCAATCGCTTGGGGCTATGAAGGAGGCACTGTAAAGCATCAGGCTCCTTAAACTACTTGAGGATTTTCAAGTCTCTGCTGCAAAGCTCTGTCCAAACTTTCCCCAAAGTTTCAGCAACCGAGTCCAAGATCAAGATATCTTCCTTAGCGAACATGGCCAGCATGTTGCCTTGACAAATGATATTGCATCCTGCAGGGAGTCTTTTGCTTCTCCTTCCACCAATGCTATGGTCAAGGTCAATATTTGGAGAGTGTGGGATTTCTTTTTTGAATATTGACCATAAAACAAACCTGGGAGCCGAAGGGAGCAGCGGCTCTCTCCAAGGCAGGGCTGGAGGCGCAGGGTTCATAGTGCGGGGCCGGGTGCCCAGCCAGCACACCGGGCAGTGCGGCAGGTCCATTTCCAGCTGAGACAGAGCCGCAAGTTTTTGGTTTCCTTCGGGAAGGAAGAGGCAAGATGCTACGTGCTTTGTTATTACCACTACAAAGTTTTGGTTGCTGAGAATAAATTTAAACAATTCATAGGCTTTATATGAATTATTACTGTGATGTACTACTTGTTGAGGACTGATTATTTATGTGCTCAGGGAGACGTGGAGGGCTGTGCTTTGCAAGAACGCATAATTCTACCTTTCTTTTTCTTTTTTTTCTGCCCCACACTGTGCAGTGAAAGCACAAAACTGGAAGCAAGAGACCTGAGCTCTAGCTAAGGTGATGCCACCCACCACGGGGGAAGGCTGCTCCATAGTGTTTGGGTTTTCTTTTTCCTAGTTTGCTGACTGCATTTTCATGCTGCCAGCTGTGGGGCAGGATCTCCCATCCCACTCACGCCCTCAGAAAGGAGGCATCCAAGCCAGAGCCTCTTCCCACCTCCATTCCTGCCCCATCCCCAGCACCTCAAAGAGCCAATTCCAGCCTGACACCTGCCTCCCCTGCAACACCTTAACTCAAGACCAGCTCTGGTGGGGTCCCAACCACAATTCCCACAGCACAGGGAGGCAGTGGGGTCAGAGGGGCTGCCTAAATTACCCTCTCCTGAATGGCCATCCTCTGGACTGCAGGGTTGACTGGGCTCCCCCAGCACGTGGAGCTTTCTCCCTGCTCCCCACTTCTTATTAGAGGTTCAGCCACAGCTTGAGACCCACATGGACACTCAGACTCCCTAAAGGGACCAGGCAGTCCCTAAAGGGACAAGCTCACAGACAATCTATACATTCGTGCTAAGTGCGTTGGCAAGATCCTTTCGATACCACACATTGCCCCTTCATCCGCCTGGTTGGTGTGCTTGCAAAAATTAGGGTCTACTCTGAGACCCTTTGAGGACAGAGGTCATTGGATAATTCACTCACAGCAAACAAATCGTGTAGCTGTGTGAAAATGTGATGTGTCATGCTTATTTGGTGGCTTCTGCAAATGATTAGTTGACCTCAGCCCCGGTCCTCCTAAGATGTTGTTTACTCGCAATAAAATTACTCTACAGCTGGTGCTATTTGTTATCTCTTCTGGCACCCTCGGTGGAGGCACCTACAAATGAAAGGGTGCAGAGAGTAATATATCACGAATGGCTTTCAGCACGCTGGCAAAACAATGGGAGGAAAGTCATCCCTCCCATTTTTTCAAGTTCCATCCCATCCCTGTTTTTCAAGTTCGGTCTATTTTGCAAAGAAAAGTTCAGTCTCAGAAAAGATTCAGCAGGTCTGCAAAAGAATCAGGTCCAGTGTGGACGTGGGAACTGTTCTTGGACACCTCCACAGGAATTTTTTTTTTAACTTGAGGCCTGTCTTTCCAAAATTCAGTTCATAATTAAAGGAAAAGAGGAAGTAAACCTCTATCTGCTTTCTAGCTTTTCAACCATTTGATACACTGCAATTTGACAAATACTGTGAAGCTGTCCAGCACATGCTGCAACAGCTGCAAAGACGGCAAATGACAACGAAGCACCCTTAAAACTAATGTCAGCCATCAAAATAAAGCTCTTCTTTATGAAAGGTATTTACCTCCCAGCTGTTTCACAGGCTGCAGTTCAGGTTGCTTTAGGAGAAGTGGAAACCAAAAATAAAATTGCTTTATAGCTACGTGTCATCCAGACACCCACCACAAAATGACAGGAGAAGACATCAGTGTCATCCTACTGCACGATGTCTGCTTGAGCGAAACGGAAAGCACCGCACACAAAGAGCAGATCAGCGCCACCGCCACGCGTCGGAATTCAAAGGCAGGCGGAAAAACAGTGCACTTCCTGCTGCTGAGTCACATCCATCCACTACAGGGACTAGGGAAAACAAGCAAACAGAGCTTGCGGCAGTTAATTTACCACATCATCTCACAGCGAAAGAGGGAGCCGAAGATTTCACCAAATTTCTGCATTTTGACCATTAGTCAGCAGTGACCTCCCCATAGCTGTCGGGCTGCCAGTGCAACTCCACATACTTTCAGCATTACTTTTTCCAGGACCACCCATGATTTCCATGCATGTAGTCTGTGCACTGCTGAAAGAACTGTTTTCAAAGCCAATACAGGCAAGATATGCCACATTAGTCAAAGTAGAGACTAGGATGGAGAGCTGGGAGTGGAGGTGTTTTGCCACAACAACTTGCTCTTTACACAGCATTGCGTAATGTAATTTATAAGGATTAAAACTATGCCTCAGGTGTAATTCCCATTTATTGTCCTGAAATGATATATTTTTATTTAAAGTTGTGCTTTATAGCAGTTTCATTCCTTGGAACTTTAATGCCTTAGATGATATTCTATCATAATATCTGGAGGTCTTACACATGCCGGATGGGAGGCATCACGATATTTTGGCAATATAATCAGAACTGAACCCTCGTTTTCCCCCTTAGTTACGTCTCTCTCAGAACTGCAGCGGTAACTCCAAAACAAGTCCTGAGCAGAACATATGAAGCTGGTAGCACAAGGTGTCCCCACGCACTGGATGCAAACACTTAGTCACAAAATACACGTATGAACTACTATGTATGAGCTACTATGAACTCCTGTTTTAGCATTTCTGGCATGAGAGTTGAAACCATGAAGAGGTACTCAGCATATACCAAAAGACAAATTCAGCCTGGCTTTAAGTTTTGTTATGAAAGTTTCTCTCAGCACAGTAGGGGAGAAGAGGGAATTTACCAGACTTACAGCCCTTTCATAAATTCCTGGTAATGCGTTTTCTTTCAGCAAAGTTACTGGCAAAGTGAACATCTACAGCACTCAGAGATTCACAAGAATCCCTGCTGCCTTCCTTAGCTCTCTCGCATGTCTACTATCTTCCTAATAATTGTGACATAAATAGCATTTGATTCTACTTTGCTTTTAGAGCTCTGCCTAAAGAAAATGTGCAGTGACACATGGACACGTACCAACTCCTTGGGATTATGCACAGTAATACCTGACTGATTGGGCAATACATTTTTTTAAAACCATATCAAGTCCACGGGGGCATTCACCATGTGCTCCAGCATCTGATAGCTGGTGCACGCTGATCAGCTCCACCAAGTATTTTGTCTTATTGGAAGAGAAGCAGACTGAGGGGAAACAGGCCCCTCTTCTCTTCTCTGGGACTTGCACTTTCTACTCCTGCTGGTGGTGAGCACTGAAAAACAATGTATTTGGGGCCTGAAACCATTGGAGAACACCCTAGACTTAAGCTATGAGATGTAAGGACTAGTACCTCTACCAGGGCAACCTACTGTCTCTCTCAGTCCCACATACACACTCCCTTTCCATGACAGAACATCGCCTAATAAATATATTTGCTGGTGATTTCTCAAACCTTCATTTTTCAAGCTGGTAAGTATTGCAGCGAACAACTCCTGCTTTTTCCCTTGCCCCGACAAAACACTTTAGACTGTGACCGAAATTAACTTCCAGAGGGAATAACTCTTCTCCTGGCAAATCTTACAAGTCACCTAACAGCTACTGGAACTACCTTATTTCTGTGAAGTCCAGTGTATAAGTCTGAGGAGTTGTTTACTCTTTGTCTCATCTCTCCTGAAGTTAGAGTGTAGTTGGTGCACAAACATGATCCTGGGACCCATTCATTTTTTTATTACAATTTTTAGCTAGTTTGTAAGTAGACTTAGGGACAGACTGAGATAAATATATGTATATGCTCCCCTAACGCTCCAGCTTCTTCTGAAAGAATCTCCTTCACTTTAGGGCAAGGCAAAATAAGGATCTGCCTTGCCCCACATTAGTTAAGGAGGATAAGTCTGGATAGAATTTTCCATGCCCTGAGAACTGCAAATTGTCGGAAAAATGAAGGATCAAAGATAAAATGCAAATTTAATTTCCTTGTTCTGAAACACCCTTTATCCTCCAGTGTGTGAACAAGCCTGAGGCTGGGGATGGAGAACCGAGTGGGACAGCATGAACCAAGCCTACGCTTGCAGATCTTTAGGAATCTTTACACTTAACTTGGAAGAGAAGCTGCCCTGCACACGAATGCAAAGCAACTGCAAGTGCAGTGGAACAAAATGAGGGGGAAAAGAAATGCAGCATCTGCTCTATCCTCTTGTTGTCAGTAAACGAGAGCATCATTTGTTCCTGGGCTATTCCAGGCAGCCTGAGGTGCAGCGAGGAGAATATCAACGTGAGCTCAGTGCTCGTGTTCTGGCCACTGCCTCTGTGCCCGCACCCAGAGAGCTTGGGCTGCTTCTATTTTCTCTCTCTCTTTTTTTTTTTTTTTTTAAAAGCTTCAGAACACAGTAATAGCTAATGTTAAATCTTGGGTTTAAAACAGATACACAGTGATTCTGTGAATGTCATTTCTCAAATATACTAAGCTCTCCCAGCACTTATTTGGTATGAAAATTGGCAAGACACCTTTTAAAATAGTGTTTCCGAGACCGAACCTTTTTAATTGCTGGAATCAGGATTTCTTTACATGAGATACTGCTGAAAAAATACATGTCAGGGAACAGCAGAAATTAGAAATTAGCAACAAAAGTAACAGAGGAAGAAATGAGTGGTCCTGAGGACTTTAGTAAATACCACTCAGGAGGCTGGTTTTCTTTGGTCATTTTTTTTCTCTTCTTTTTCTTTTCTCATCTCTCTCTTTTTTTTTTTTTTTTTTTTTTTTTTGCTTAGCAAACACCTGAACCAGGTTGGTGCCTCTTCTCCTGTCTTGAAAAGGTGGAAGTTTGAGGTTCAGCAAACTGCTCCTTTTTCAGCCACCAAGATGCCTTACAGGGTGCTGTGTGTCTCTCTCCTACCAGCTGCAGAATCAGGGGAATCCCAGCGCTCACAACATGTGCATTTCCTCCTCCTGGAGAAAAGCAAAACTGGAGCATACAGTGAAGGGCGAACCCCTCTCCAAGGCGAGCTGTACCGGGGAAGCGTATGGTACCCTCCCATGTGCGTGCTTCATACTTTCTAAATGACTTTGGAGACGAAAGGGCACTGTAAGCTTCCTCATCCCAACACGGTGCTTCCATCCTGCCCAAGAGGTACCTAATCGTGGAGCCACAGGACCAGACATTAGTCCTTTCTTATTCATTTTTCTTTCTTGTCTATGATGATAATCAGCAAAGTCCATGACAATAATCAGCAAGCTAATTTATAGTCTACTGGGGCTTGGAAGGAGACTCACAGTTCCCCTCAGCATTGGGTACCAACCCGAGAAGGACTTCAGCAGGAAATTAGGAGCTTAATGACATCATCAAGCCACCTGAGCTCAGTTCATACTCACAGATGTTCCTCTACAACAAATATATAGAACAGGAAGAACATTTTTTACATTTTGCTCCACAATAGCTGCATACAGAGCATAAGCTACTGCAGTTTGTCAGATGTCTGATAACGCTATAGGTCGCAGGTGAGTTGTTTTCTAGCCATGAGGTTCTCACAGCATGAACTGACATCCAGCCCCATAGCAGTATGGTATTATATCCCATAAAAGCCTGAAATGTCACACAGTTGTCTGCAGCTACTGCTCTGAGATATAATAGCTCGACTAAACTCTGAATATCATTTAGCAGCCCTAGAGATTAGAAATGAAGTTGCTTGATCATACTCCTCTTGGATATTCAGGTCATTTTAATTCAATAAATTTCTTAGGAACTGTGAGATTCTTAATCAAAAAAAAAACCACACACACATTTTATCGAGTGTACTGAGAAAAACACTAATTCATTGCACTTCTAAAGTGCCTCTCATCTAAAGATAGAAAACCCTTTTTTACAAACTGACTCACAGTGCCCCTAGGAGATATGTGTTATTACCACTATTTTATATAAGGGAAAACTGACGCACTGATATATTTCTTTGTTTAGGTCTACACCTGAGTAAAGAGCCCTGCTTCACCTATTCAGGTAGCAGATAGACACAAGCAATAATCCTGTACTTTTTTTTCTTCTTTATTTCAGTCTAATATAGATAGACTGGCTATTCTTCCTGTCATTATTATTATTTATACAACATTCTAAATGTATTTAGCACTTTGGAGAACATTAATCATTGTGAGAAATATCAATACATGCTGCATAATTTAGTAATAATGGCAATAGTAATAAGCTTTATAGCTTGATGTTCTGAATCCATCAATTCTTATAGCTGTTGGATCAGATCCTAGTAAGTAGAGGTAGAAAATTGGAATGATATTTAGCATTTCCCAAGACATTTCCAACAGCTGCATATCTACTGGCTAACAGAAAATGTACCGTGTTACGGTGAAGCATGCAAATGATATTAAATAAAACCAAATACATAGGGAACGAGTCTAGAAATCAAGAAGTTTGAGAGGAGCTTACTACAACTTGTGCCTGAGGATCTATACATTTACAGATGAAAGCCTCATTACTGACTCCTGATTCTAGGGCTGTGGGTAAAGCACTGCAAGTAATGAAGAGCCCTCAAATGGATAAAATATACGTCTGTGTGTGCACTTAAAGCTTCTTTTTCCTGGGAGGAACAGTGTAAACAGACTCATACTGACAGCAAACATAAGATGCAAATATAAACTTCTCTAGACTTTGAAGCACATAGTTGTGATCAAGTTGCAATGCTTGAATCCAGATGCTTTGTATTTGTGGTCCTGACATAGGTCTTATTTATAGAACGAAGACTAAAAGGCCTCCCAACAAAATAAAGACATTCTTCTGTTCCGAACACCAAATCTACTGTTCTTTTCTTTGCTTGTCATTTGTTTATTTTGAAAACTGAATTGTAGCAACTCTACTCACCCCTGCTGAACGAGTAGGTCTTCTGTCTTTCCCATTCATGCAGCCGGGAGCTGAGGGATTTCTCCTCTGGCTAGTTCCTGCGTACAGGGTGCCTGATAACGACAGCAAGGATTATCTCAACATATCTTTAAAGGAAACAACCACACTAACAACAAAAATCCTCTGCTATCTCTGACTTTACGGAAGAACATTTTAAATAAAAGCCATATTGGGATAAACATACAATTACACGTCAGGTCACTAGCTGTCCCTAAGATACCTTTACTTCAAAGGACCAAACTCTCTCTTGCAGCCTTGCATTTGAATTGGATTTCAGGAACCCTTGGTTGGCCAAAATCACAGTTGGACTCGTTGGTTGTCCATGAACAATATACGCTTCTCAAAACCTCTAGCAGCCTCCAAATGCCCAGGAACTGATACAGAGCTCATGCCATTTCCCTCCCCATTGTCACTCTCCCGCCAGTTCATGCCCTCTGACTATTTGCTTATGTGCCATCTCCAAGGCTGCCTCACTGGAAATACTGTCTCGTCTCTGGCTGTGTTTTCACCGACTGCAGTTGCCCATAAATTCTTGGTAGGGAGGGATAAGCTTTGTGCTCCTTGACTCCGAATTTCTGTCCGTTTCTTGAGCTGTGTTCAAACCTGATCTCAGCCCTTGACATAGTTTTGCTGTAGAATCAGCTTTTAAATGACTCCGTATTTCTACCGGCATGAACATCACCTTTAAGCAAGCTCGCTTGGAGATTTCCTAAGTGCTAAGTATTGTTATTACATGAGAGCAAGTTCCAGAAGTGAATCTCCAGACTTTATTTGATCACTCCATTATACGTCTCGGTCATAGACTGTATGCTGTAATGGGCGACCAGGAGATAAAGGGCCATCCTTAGTCATGGTTTCTTGAAGGTCAGCTTGTTCTGCCAGAATTACTCAGGAGAGAATTGCATTTTCACAAGCCAGCCTCACAGTTTTCCCACAGTGATCAGCTGCAAGCAAAGGGCACTGAATGTACCTCTCATTCACACGGCTCTGCTAATATTTCTGGGTGACTTAAGGTGCGTAGAAGCGTTCACACCTCAAAAGCACCTCAGCCCTCCAGATTCTTTTTCCCAGGGGCAGTCACAGATTATGAAAGCCAAAAGTGTTAGCACATCTCAGCACGGTGATGACTTTTGGCCTGGTAAGTGATCCTAATAAGCAGCCAGCTGGGCTGTGGGCTTCCTTGGGTGGCTGGTTCACAGGAGCACCAGTGACACAGAATCTACAACCACCTCTGGTCATCCACATATAAAATGGCATAAGTATTTTGTTTTCCTATTTCCCCTTATAAAAGTCCTTAAAAGTATCTCACTGAACGCCACCTCCTTTCTTTCTCACTAGTACCATGGATAAATGTCTGATTTGTTTTCATCATCACTGAAGTAATCATACAGTTATTTCTTTGCCCATGATAGAAAAGGGTGAGATGAGCATGTTTTTATTATCTGAACTTTGTCAATAATCTTTGATTCTTTTCCTGGTTTCCATATTTGACCACAGAGAATTATTAATATCTTCCCTAGGTTTTCCCTCCTCCAAAATTTTAGGTCAGAAAAAACTGCTGTTTTATTCCTGGAACACTAAAAATATACGAATGAAAATTGCATCAGTGGTTTTTAAGCAGTAAACAATAAAAAGATGAACAAGTAATTTTGACAGACTGGCACCCTGCCTGGTAGATAGGAAAAAAACAGTGTCAAATCATAAGATATCAAAGCTGAGAAAACAGCAATGAAGGAATCAGAATTTCTGTTTCTGATAAAATGAGGGTTTAGTATTTTGTCCCTACTAAATGAAGCCAGGATAGTTGCACAGTTGTCTGCCACCAGAGAAGTGTCCTTTACTGTCCATTCTCCCTCCTCAGCACAGCAGTTTGGTTTTACCTTGGAGTTTCAGATAAATTACATGCATCCAGTGAAAAACTGAAAAGCTATTAAGATTTTGAAGATCTTTGGCTGGCAGAGGGCACACAAATGCCCATGAGGAGCATGAAGCTGTCAGTCAGGATGAATGACACTCTGCTGAGCAAACTGGGATGCTTCACTTTGTGTCTTGGTAATGACGGGCACGTTTCATTGATCAAAGGTAGTCAACTGATCTACTGGAGAAAACACTTGATTGAGTTTCTTACCATGGGACACCACTCTAATATCATTTTTGACCTCTCCTTATTCAAAAAATGTACCTACAAAATCTGTACCACATTTTTAATGACCAATGTTATTACTTGGCCTTGCCTGAAATATGCCAGAGTCCTAAGAGAAAAGAGATGAATCTGCAAACGTTGCTCACTGTTAACTTGAAATTACATGGGCAGTCCCAGAGACTGCAGAAGTCCTTAGGACAAGTCAGGACAGCAAGTGCACCTGGATATGAAGGCATCTGGTGTCATTCGACTCTCAATATTTGGGGAAAAAAAGAAAAAGAGAACAAGTGGGAAAAATAGAATACTAACGAGCTTGCTCCATTTCCTAGAGAAGGAAGTGGTAGGGATTGGCTTCTTTTCGCTGCAAATCTGTGCTAAATACGTTCCCTGTCTGCAGGTTTTAGTTTGCCACTGACAGCTTAATTAGCTGATTCCTCCACTAACGGGGAAACACTCTGATTGACAAAACTTATTGGTTTTGGCTGAGATTTCAAAGTGTTTTCTTTACAACATGTTCCACGGCTATTTTTAAACTTACTGCAAAGTTGGCAGTTTAGCATTTTGATTCAGAGTGAAATTTGTCAACAACAAAAATTGCCATCACCAGAGCAATGCACTTCTGAGGGAAATGGGAGACATACAGCAGACCTGGAGCACAAGGAGCTCATCTTGAAAGTTGTGACCAACAGCAGTGGCAGTTGCCATATCCTGTCTCTCAGGTTGAGAAGAAAATGGGGACAATTGGTTGGGGAGGAACCCAAACAGACAGTTTTATAATCAAAAAACTTGGACCATAAAGTGAAGAGGGTGAGAAATGAAATGATACCATTTGTAAATAATTTGCAATGAGTTTTTGCTTTCAATACCAAGCAAAACTGTACATAGCTTCAAAACGGACTCAGGAACCCAAGTGGAGGAACAATAAGGTGCCAGTTAAAATTTGATGTTGCTGGATACACCCTAAAGGAACAAGCATCACAGAGCCTACTTTAGTCTGGTTTGCTGCAACAACGCAGCATAAAGAGGCAGGAGGCACTGGAACTAGGTAATGAAACTTCTCTCCCAGAGCAGCTAAAAAGGAAAAAGTAATGAGCCATGTAAGGAGAGGACATACATAAAGTTCTCAAAACACCATCCTGTCATTAAATGCAGTTTGCTCTGTACTGGAATATTGTATATTGTTGATATTAATACCTAAAAAGAGAAATTGAAAAAAAAAATGATAGATTACTTTGGAGGGGAGCTAGAGAGAATACAACAGATATGGAGAAAAAATTAAATATCTCAAGGTAATAAACAAAGACTATCAATCAGTATCATCTGTGAGATCCATCTCTCTGAAATCTTAAGTGGGCCTTTACGCTTCTGGAACATAAGCACAGGCTAAACTGATTTGGAAAAACAAAATTAAGTATCTAAGAGGAAAACGGAAAAATACTTTGAATCACTAATTTGATTCAAAAGCATTAACCTAACTTGTCATATTTTGGCAGTAGGAAAAAATGTCCATATTTAAAGGTAATAGTGATTAAAAGAATGTCTGTAAAGGAAGATGAATAGGACGTCAACGATTCTGATTTTTATGCATCTGATAATACAAAACATTTATGAGCTTATTGTAGGGCCCTTAGTGAAAAGGAAAGCTTTCTTAGATCAGCACCTAAGTAAGACTTCATTTATTCACAGTACGGAGGACTCCAGCTATTCATGACATGCTTGCTAGTTAAAAATTCTGAAGTAAGGAAAGAAAAAATGAAAGAAAAAAAGAAAGTAGTCATATATTTCAAAATCATTATCTCATCACCGTCAGTAATAATGTCTAGCAGTGTATATTTATAAATCTGCCTAAAGCACTTGTAATTTTTGCTTTGTAATAAAATAAGAATGATGCTTACACATCTCTATTCATTTCTGGAAAAATCCTGCAGTAATATGCACTACACATGAATATTTATCAGAGTAAAAATAACTATTATGCCCATATTTAATTTTTAATCTGAGATCTTGGGTATCATTATCTTTCCTGGCAGTATTCAGAGGAATAATTTCATAATTTAGTAGTAAAAAGAACTGCAAATGAACCATAAGTAAATAGAACAGAATTATCTTTTGCAAAGATGGGAGAAAGGGAGACCAAGAGTATGCAGGCTGCATGTGAAAACCTACAGAAAATCAGACATATTTAATGCATGACAGACCTCTTTGCTTTGAATTTTGCCTCCAGAGCTTCCTCACTCAGGAAATATATCTCTAAGTAGATCCTGTCTCCTTGCCTGGGTCCTGGACTGATATGATCACGTTATACTCTCAGGTGTTTCGGTTTGTTTTCATCATGTGAAACCATTGCTTTTTTGGTTCAGCTTTACTGAAAAAGTTTCTAACCTTAATAGTTACAAAAAAAAAAATCTTGAAAACAGAAACCCAGCACAGCCCATGGCAATAACACTAACCTTCACCTGCAGGCCAGTGACAAGAAAAGAGGATGTGTAAGAGGGCCATATGGAACCAAGGCTTTTGCTTTATAGAGCTGCTCCTATTTGTCCCTCCACGTGCTCATGTGGACACAAGCCCTGATGCCATCAGCACTCCTGAGTTGAGAGGTGTCAACTCTCCCTCTACCCAGCTTTTCTCTGTCCAGGAAACACGGACAGCATGTAATTACTACCAAAATAACTACCAATAGGACAAGAGGAAATGGCCCCAAGTTGTGCCAGGGGACATTCAGGTTAGATATTATAGAAAATTTCTACACAGAAAGAGTTGATGAAGCATTGGAACAGGCTGCCCAGGGAATTGGTGGAGTCACTGTCCTTGTCAGTATTTAAAAAATGTGTAGATGAGGCCTTTGGGGGTCATGCTTTAGCAGGCACGGTGGTGATGGGTTTACACTTGCACTTGATAATCTTGAAGGTCTTTTCCAATCATAATGATTCTAGCGTTCTACATATGGGAAAACCAAGCCCAGCAGATTAGACCAATACAGAAAGACCCAAAGTAAGTTTTAGAAAATGGGACAAATCAGCATGATATGAAATAGATAGCTTTTAAATGCTTGATGCAACACAGACAGACAGACCAGGAAAAAAAGAAATCAGCACTATTTCAACTCCTCCCATCAGCCTAGCCTGGATTTAGCATTTGGGAAAGGTCTTACTGACAGCCTTCAATGGCCACAGTATTGCTGTTCAGCTGCATAAAACTAAGCAATGGGTGAATAGAAGATTTCCAGGCTCAAGCCAAAAGGATTTTCATAGCACAGAATTCTTAGAAATGGGGAAAAAATCCTGACAACTATGTAGGCACTATCCAGGCCAGCCGAAGAGTGGCTGCTTTTGTATATTCAAAGAATTTCACTTAGTTTTAAATGCCTCTGTAAAGAAAGAATACGTTTTGCAAAGCTGTCTGCAGGAACTGTACACCCAATTCCATTAAATTAATGGCCACTGAGCGCCTAAAAATTGTAGGCGGTTTAAAACACTAAGTGGAGCAACCAGCAGCACAACCGGAACGCCGTACTACAGATCATTAAATCTCCAGTTTCTTACATATTCAGCATAAAACTTCCTGTCTTTCACTCGGTCCTCTTGTTTCCAGTTCTGTTTTCTGGATCCAAGGCAGCTTCCTCCCTTGTCGTGGTGCTTGCACACCCCACGCACGGCAGTCACCTTGCTCGTCAAACACACATTCAGCTCCTTTTAATCTTTGTGAATCAATCTCTTCAGACATTTATACACTTTGTCGTTCTCCCCTGACTTCTTTCCAGTGTGCCAACAGCTCTCTGGGTTTGAAGCACCCGAAATAAACACTGACTTTCTTGCCAGGCCCTGCTTAACAACCCACAGCCCAGTATAAGAGTCTCTCTCACTGATTTCTTACATTTTGTCTCATTCCCTAACAGCATGAGGATTAAGAATCAGAACTTGCCTTTACCTTGGCAATATATGCAGCTCCGTGGAGCATGGGGCTACCTCTAGCTTTTAACATATACGCATCAGAAGTCTGCGATTTTTTTGCTGGAAGCCTCGCCCCACTTTTTACCATTTTTGCCACATCTACCCCAGCTGCTCTCGAGCTCACCTGGCGCCGGGTCAGGCCTCGCTGACTGGCTCCGGGACTGCCTGCACAAGCTGCTGCCGTCATTGCCCATGGCCAGCGCCCTGAGCAGGGAGCAGTGAGGGTGCGTGGGCGCATCCGGGCTTCGGCACCAAGCACTCTGCGCGGGGAACAGCGGTGCAGGGGGCTTTTCTTCCCTGCGAACGGAAAGTCCATTAAGTTTACTGTGCGGATTTCACGCATTTTGCATATAATGTGCAAGGGACAAATGAAATATGCATACCGTATTTATTACTGCATTATTTACTGTATTGTATTATCATGTTTATTGCTGTATTTTGCATAGATTTACTGTGTTTACTGCACACATAAACTAATTCTCTGCAATATACATAAAGACCAGCACACATATTTTTGACATATTCTGCCCTTAGTTGTAGGTGGAAGAATCGCAACTTCCATATTGTTTGACACATCATATTATAATTTTCTATTTTTGATTGCTTATAATTATGCCAGAATTGAACCCTTTGCACCGAATTTTCATATAATTTCTCCCTGCCTCTGACATAGTTTCTTCGGAGAGCTTGAGCAAAACAGATTCAGAGTCTTATGAAGAACACACAGATTAATCTATGTTGAAAAATGCTCATTTTTGAACCTCTCCAGTCATACATAGCCTGCAGAAGAAATTTAGAGAAGAACTAGTCCAAACACAGGAAGAGTTACCCAACTTTTCATGTGAAAATATATCCAGATAGGCTAATGTCTTGGTTTTGAAACACTTCTACTTCTCTGCACATGTTTTTCTGTCATGAATGTGTTTAAGAGCCTCTGGAGCCCAAATTCTGGAGGGCGTTAAGAAAATTCCTAATTTAAAGGCTTCCTTACTCAAAGTAGTCTATGGCTGTGGGCGATGTTTCTTGACAGAGGCCGGGCTGTGGCTGTGGACCAGCCTAAGCCCACAGCCAGTCCAATGAACCATCTTTTCACAGTGCTGTCGATTCTGAGTTTGCTACAAATGTTATAAGATGGTTTTGAAGCGATTTAGAAACCACTCGTTATCAATCTCCACCCCAGTCTAAAATGCAATGGCCTGAGGGAAGACTGAGTTCAGGAATTTCCAAAGATAAAGGTAAGTAGTTCTGTGAGCCTTGACGTTTGGGGGTGAAAACTTTCCAAGATTTGGATTCTGAATGCTGGCTTCCATGCCCATGGAGCTCAAAGGGTGAATAATATGCAGTGCTAAAGTCACACTTCAAGATTTTTACTTGAATTTTACTTTCTGCTTAGTCTTAGATACTTGTTCACTTACAGAGCCAGGCAGGCACAGTGCTGTGATTACAGACTATGCTCAGTGAAGGCTGGATACCTTTTAATGAAGCTTTGTCTTTTTGTCCTTGTTTGCCCTGGGTGAGCACTTTTCCATTCTGAGTCCATCATTATAGGTTCCTGTTCCCCTTCCAATCCCTCTTGCTGCTCTGTTGGTGAGGAAAATGGTTTCACGATGTTCTCCAACTTCTCCCTTTCTTCTTTCAACTCCCATTCCTGCCTTCTGCTGCACTGGCGAGGAATATACCAGGTAACAGCCTGAAAAAGCAACATACACATCACTGCTTCTTTATATTTTGCACTTTCTTATCAATAATTGCTCAGTGTAGACAAGCCAGGGCTGAAAGGGCTGAAGGACTGCAAGGGGAGGTGCTCCAAGCTATTTCTGAGACATCTGCCATTGGAGAGAGAAATACTAATGGCATCCACCTAACTTCAGTTTTTACTCTTTGGTCTTTAAAATCCATTTCCACACTTCAAATGTATTTAGAATAGATTGGCCATGTAAGAGCTTTAAAAGAACCCTTCTTCATTAAAGTGCAACAGACAAAGAAGATGACAAAAGGAGATATGACAGCTGTGCAAATTTGTAAAGGCTGCTGAAGACAGAAAGAGCAATCTGCTCTCTGTGTCCACAGTAGATAGGAAGGAATGGATTTAAACAGAGACAACAAAAGCCCAGTTCAGGCTCTAGGAAAGCTGTCTGGATGAAAAAAAACACAATGATTTTGGACAGGACACTAACCTGACCACTAGGTTCACAAAGAATGGTAGCACAGTCGAAGCCAATCTTGAATCTCTCTAGGTCCTTCCATAGAAAATCAGAGGGAGGATTGTGGAGCACTTCAGCATCTGCTGCCCAAACCTGCAAGGATCAAGCAGCCATCAGATTAAAGACAAAATGGCTTCTGGATATTTACTTAATACATAGACTCTATAAAAGCATCAGGCTTTCCTTTTCCTTTTTGATTTCTGTGACACTGCTCCCCATTTTATCTGTGGAATCAAAGCTGAAAGAACTGGCTGCTTAGTTATACTGCTTATTTTCAAGTACCTCTCCTGTGGATTAATAGAGATTAGCAAAGGCACATTTTTCAAGGAGTGATAGTAGGTCCAGGGCTTTTTGGCCCAGCTTGCTGAGAGCAAGATTAAAAATAGGCAGCTTCTTTTATTTTCTGAAAGACTAGGGACTTTTGAAGAGATCTGTGATATCAGCTTTGAAATTACAGTCTCTGGTTGATTCTGGACTCCCTCTATTCAGGGAGAAGCTGGCTCAGTTGGAGACTAGAAAAAAAAATTGTACTTTTGTCTTTATACAAAAGATTTGACAACGCTGTCATTTATAAACTTAACACAATTATTTGTAACCTTTACCACTAACACAGCAGCAAAAGGACCCATTATGAAAACACTTCTCTTACATAAGACAGCCAGAGCACACTTTTGCAAACAGTGTTCCTAAAGGATTTGGCATTTGCCATCTGTGAGAAAATAACCATTTCCTGGAATCCAAAACAATTCTCATTCGATTTTAAAGGAGAAATGTCTTGAAAAAATGTAAGTGCTCTCTTCCAAAAGTGCTCACCATACGGCTCTCTGCCAAGGTGTATTTGTGTTTTTTTCAGACTTATATCAGAAGACAGCAGCAACTGTGGCTCTCCTGGGCTCCTGCCAGCCTGCATTTCCAGGCTCACAAGAGGGCTCACACCGGGCAAGGATGAACTTGGCTGATCAACATGGATTTTTCCTCATTTTATTCTGCAGGGCCTCAATTTTCATCTCAAAAAAGGAAGCAAGTCCGGGTGGTAAAAGAGGCTTCAGTCCATACTACAGCCACCTCCTCCGGCATCTAACTTGACTCTCTTGCCTTGTTCATCTCTTGTTCTCACTTGGAGCTGAAATATGGAAGTCCTACATAACTATCTGTCTGACAGACACCAGTATTACTTCACATGAATTTTATATGCAAGAATAGGCAGGCTGAACACTGCCCTTTCAAAATAATAAACTAGCAGAAATTTCCTGCTTGAATTTGCTGAAACAGCATCTCCAGTAGACCTTCTATGTCAGTCAGTTGTTCACCCCAAAGTCATTTAATGACAACGGGAATGGCAATCTTGTAAAAGTCTTCAGCAGTGATCAGATCAGAGCATTTCAGAAAGAGCAGGGAAAAGTGAGCTTTCTTTTTTTAATGGCTGGAGCATAAAACCCAAATAAGAGGAGACCATTTCTGGGGAGCTCTGCAAGGTGCCTTGCAGCCAGTAGTTTTATCCAGCACAGCAAAGGCTGTGCCAGGTCAGAGGGTGGGTATGGTGCTTGGTATTTTCATCCAGAGGCTGCTTGAAGCTGGCTGTTGTTCTGGAGCAACATTTACGACAGAGCCTTCTTCACGCTGAGTTCACATGTCCAAGCTTTTCTATTTACCACAGATGCCAAATGTACATTAGTGTTTTCCGGATTTTGATGAAGTTTTTGATGAAGTTTTGATGAAGTAAGATTCTTGGCATCTTATATCCTATCTATGTCTCCATCACTCATTCAAGCTGGCAAAAAAGGTGCATCTGAACTCCTTGGAAGGGAAGCCATTTTTTGAAAAGCAGAAACCCATGCACTTGATTTTTAACATATAGTTCTGACACAAAATCAAAAGAGAGCTCATCATTATTTTCATTTTTTTCCAGAGTGGAAAACTAAGGGACAGAGATTTAGTATTTACTAAGAGTTGTTCAAGGCAAGGCCAGGAACAGAATCACATTGCAAAGACACTGGTTCATGCCTTACTGTGATAGATCACAGCTGTCTCCAGAAAGTGCGCATAGGTTGAATGTACATGACTCTTTTCTTCAACTGAGACCCTACTACAGCTACCTCTCAGACTATACACAGAATGGTACTAATGGCATGTGGGATGCATGGCATTAGTTGCAAATGCAATTTCTCTCCTTTCCAATTCTAAGTTTTGTGGATATTTTGATCTAAGGTTTCAGTCCACATCGACCGCTGACAAAAAAATGGCATGACTGACAAAAGCTGGACAGCAGAGAGAGCTTCTGTGAGCGGTGGTTGGAAATAGGAAGGCATCAAAGAAGGACTTTCCTGGATTTCCATTGCTGGGCAGCATGAAATGTTGGACATTTCATGAGAATGCCAGACTTGTTCTGGTGGTGGGCACTAGCAGCTTCTTTTGGATTCATCATGACTTGTGTTAATCCTTCCAAAAATATGACTCCATAAACGCAACGTGCACACACACTCACGGTCACAACAGAGCCGGCCGCCATCCTGATCTTTGGGGGAAACCGGAATACCGCCACCGGTCGGCCTCGGACATTCTGCATCAGGAGATGGTCCCCAATGCTCTCCTCCCTTTGGAGGGCACGGTTCAGGATCTTCAGGAAAAGACCACCTGGATGAACTTCAGCAATTATCAAGTTTCCAGTAGCACTGAAAGAACAGAAGTAGATTCAAAAGTGTGAAAGCCTAATAGAAAAAAAAGTATGTATTTCCTTATAACCACTTTCCTAGATGTCAGCTGTTAATGTAAGTAAATGTACCATGGGCAGAATGTTTAGAGCATTGCCATTTTACCTTTTATACAGCGGCTCTCTTCTAAAAAATCCATTTGCATTAAAATTAGTATATCCTATTTATCTTCTGTCCTTAGGGAACTTCCATTACTGTCAGAAATTGAAAGATTTCTTGTGGGGCAAAAAGTCACCATTTTCCATTTCCATTTGCTTTTGTCTACATCGACATAGGATACAACCTCTAAAGCTGTTCCTTCCACCCATCAGCCTTTATCTACCTGCCTCTAACTCCTCTTTATTCCCTCCTAGAAAGACAGACAAATCTTTATTATAAACTCTTTATCATCAATGCAGAAAGACTCCATGGCACAAGAATTAGATTTCGTCTCTCCTTTCTCTCAGAATGATATGAAAGCAGAGTCCACTACGTATCTGCAGGAAGATCACTCAGCTTGCTCCAAGTTCTGGAAAACAGATTTATCCCTTAAGTAACACGTGTACTGAGAGTGCCTTAAAAATCTCAGTCCCAGACTGCAATGCTGATCACAGGTCTTATTAGACACGCTGTGAATGACGTCTAAGAGGCATTCAACTTTTCATTGTGTTTAATTATTTAGCACTAGTGCAGTGTGTGTCTCCTGTGTGTGTAGGAGCTTTGCCCTTGCTGCATTTGTCTTGTTCCAGTAAGTCCCGTTCGTCTCTGCGTATAGGAAAGGTCGACCCAACAGCCCAGAGAGCCGATGTGTTTGCATCTCGTAGGACAACACTCATGGGGAGTGTGACAAATACTGCCCTCCCCCTGGATAACGCAGCTGTGCGGCAGTGCCTGAGTCACGCTTGCCCACACAGCCGGGCTGCCTCCGGGCTGCCGCAGGCACTGCCGGATCTGGAAGCCAAGACGGGGGAGACCCGTCCCCTCCGTGGGCAGAGGGGAACCCTGAGCGCATCTCTGACCTTGCTGCCTCTCCCCTTTCGCAACCTTTGGTAGCTCCAGAGCCTTCCCGCCCCCATCCCGGTCCATTTGCACTTTGGCAGGGAGAGACCCGGGGAGAGCCTTGCGGAGAGGCAATGCCTCGGGCAAGCTTTGGGCAGCCAGCTCAGGTGGAGAAGTTGTTCCTCATGTTCACACCCTGCTCCCTCTTCCGACTGCTGCTTTGTGCCCAGCCACTGCAGTTTGGCACCTTTCTCCCTTCCTCTCTGCTTGTGGGACCACGCTCTATGCTGCATCACTGAAATAACCCATCATTAAACAGTTTGGGGGACATTATTTTGACCCGAGTCTTCAGCAGGCTCTGCAAACTGCTGTACCAGTACAACTGAACGGACAGCAAACTGTGACCAAGAGCTTTTCAAAATACTGATGCAGAGAATGATCCTGCACTATCCCTGGAGTTCTGGTCATCATTTTCACATAGGAGGTGGAAAATGCTGCCTCTCAAACCCACTGTTACCTTCTACGGTCCTACAGCCCCTGAGCTCCGCTGCTGGACTAGGACCCCACTGAGCCTGGTGCTCTAAAAGCACCAATAGTAACTATCAGAAATCCCCGCCATTTTTGCCTTTTCAGTGGGTTTAGAGCCACTTATAGCAATGGGAGAAGTCTTTTAACCAGGGTAGTAGGCAAAAGTCTTACTGATAACTCTGAAATTTAGATAGATTCTTCTCACATTTCTATCTGCCTGCCAGAGGAATATGGAAATTTGGGTAAAGGAGAAGCCTTGGGTACCAGAATGTATCTAGGAGGAGGACTGGGAAAAGCAACAGGGGAGAGGAACTTCTTAAAATCATAGTAAAAAAATATTTTGAGTATGCAACTTTGTAAGCAGCATGATCCTAACCAACAGCACAGTGAATCGAAAGTCTAGGTAGTAAGTGTTTAAGCCTGGTTTACCCTAAACAAGACTTTAGTTTGACCTTAGTGAAGCCAGGGAGAATTTGGAATATAAACCAGAGCTGACAAGTTTTTGACACAGTGCAGGGGATTGATGGAGAAACAGGTGAAAGGACATGGGGACTGGGGATTGGATGCTCTTGAAGAGGGAGGTTGCAAGGGAAAAAGTAAAAGATCTAGGACTGTTAAGGATTTGTGCAGCCAGCCAGTCACTGGATGGCAACAGATTTTGTGGTTCTAAATGAGGGAATAACCTCTCTAAGGAGATGTTAACTGAAGGTTTTGAAGCTCTTTTTAGAAAGTTAGTTTATGTCTCAAAATATTGGACCAGCTCCTAGGAGACAGGAGCTAAAGTGCTAAAGTGCACAGAGGAGAGGTCAATGTGCATCGATGCTGTGATTTCTTCTGCTACTGCTAATATCCTGTGCTGGAACAGTCTCCAAAACTTTGAATAATGCACACAAAGCTGCATGTTACCACGGGGGGAGAAAATGTCAGTGCCCTCGGCAGCACAGGGCGCATCAGCCACACACCTGTGACCAGCCACTAGGATGCCATTTGAACTGGTCCTCCCTGCACTGGCGGAGGTTGCAAAGTGGCATTTTAACTACAAACCATGTCAAGAGGTGAATTTTCCTAAGAGCATAGGCTTTAGGAAAGCTATTGATTGACACAATTATTATGTTGGGAAAGACTTGCCTCCAGGAGTGAAAATCTATTTATTTGTACGCCACCAGATTTGACTAGAGCAGAGGAAGAGGACAGGAAAAGTCATAGGTGAAGGTATAGATCCATATTTGCCGAAGGCTGCGAAACGTTGCATACGGAGTAGCTGTATACCTGAAATGGCAAGGTTCAACTGAGATCCAGAGTGCTTTACAGATCAGGACATCTGATAACTCAGTGAGGGTGCATCGTATGCACTTAGTTGCCAAATAGATATGGTGATTTTCAGTACATGAAAACAAAGCTTCAGGAGTCACTGTCTCCTTTCCTTCTGCAACACAGTCACTCCAAAATATATAGTGCTTTAACACTGGTCAGGAGCAAAAGCTAGAGAAGTCTTAGTGCTACTTTCACAATCAACACAGCGGCTGTCTCTAAACACTAGTGCCAGGCCACACATGACAGTCTTTGTTACATACATCTAAGTGCTGAAAATCCTGATGCAATATGTGGTCCCAGCTCCCATTTCTCAGTATCCATTACTAATAGCATAATTAAATGTATGGTCATCAAAGCACTATTAAGCATTTTCACAAATTATTCTCAACAGCAAAGGATTGCAAATCAAACTTGATTACAAACAGCATCAAAATATCCTAGGAGATTCAAACCATGTATTTCTACTAAATTTGTGTATACTTGCACTGTGGCTTCACTACAAATTAGATATAGACAGATTAATCATGAATAGTATAGAACTATTACCAAACTAGGTGTGTACCTTCACGCACCTAGTTAGCGTGTTAACTTCACACTAACTCCAAAGCTGCTGTATACTGCAATATCAAATCAAAATATTGTGTATTGTGTATTGCAATGCAATTTTGTTCTATTAAGGTCTACTCCAAGAAAAAGTACACTTTAAATTCAAAGTGAGCAAAGTAAAACAAGGGCGCTAGTATTCTGGCATTGATGAACACCATAATAGTAATAAATCAAATGAGAATTTTAAAAAAAAAGGCCTAATTTAACATTTAACCACAAACAAAGCAAACTGTCATCGCCTTGTACTCTTTATCTTCAACAATTAGCAGAGCTAATGATTTCTCTTGCTTTCTGCATGGAACAAGAAGTG
>JAWLRI010001106.1:462316-499750 GCA_034781795.1 Crypturellus tataupa
TCACACTAACTCCAAAGCTGCTGTATACTGCAATATCAAATCAAAATATTGTGTATTGTGTATTGCAATGCAATTTTTGTTCTATTAAGGTCTACTCCAAGAAAAAGTACACTTTAAATTCAAAGTGAGCAAAGTGAAACAAGGGTGCTAGTGTTCTGGCATTGATGAATACCATAATAGTAATAAATCAAATGAGAATTAAAAAACAAAGGCCTAATTTAACATTTAACCACAAACAAAGCAAACTGCCATCGCCTTGTACTCTTTATCTTCAACAATTAGCAGAGCTAATGATTTCTCTTGCTTTCTGCATGGAACAAGAAGTGACTCAATCCGCACTGGAAAATAGTTCACACAATGCAAGGAAACACATAAAGGGGAAGATAATCTCTTTTATCTCTAAGTGTTTATCTAGAGTTTTTTCTCCCCAAACTCCAGCAAACAGCACTTTGTATCTCATTATTTGGAAATAGAACTCTGAACATAAGGGGAGTTTTCTTGCTGGCTTTCAAAGATACCTTTTGCTATGGCTCTCCCTATAATGTCCTGAGAATTACATAGATGTCATTAAGGAAACAGATGCATGGAGAAGCACGGAGTGTTTACGAAGACTAAGTAAGTCTATGAAAGCAATGCATATAAAATTGACAGAAACACAAAATGCACAAGGCAGAGAGAGCAGCAGGCATCAAAGAGCTGGGACTCAGAAAAACATTTGATAAGGTGTCTCTCAAAATATTATCTCCCATTGGCTTCGATATAAATACAGTCACAGGAAACATCTGAAGCCCTGAGAAGAAGGAGTAATCACAGACAAGTGTGTTGGGTCTCATATGGCACCTAGAGGGACTCAGGGTAGCTCTCATTTCATGGAACATTTCCACTTGTGATGTGGAAGGGACAATAACACAGCTGGTTAATAAAGTACGTAGATAACAAAGCTGGGAGAAAGCAGGGGAACACAGATGAGGACAAAAGAAATAGTACAAAGAGTCCATGATAGCTCAGAAATACAGTCAGGAAATAAATAAGATGCAGCTCTTGGAAACTGGTAAACTAATTCATCATTGGGGAAATGCATTCACTGTTATTTCCCCCCTGTTCTCAGTGTTCACTGTCACTGAGAAAAGTCAGTGAGCAGCAATGCTGAAAGAACGCTAGGAGGAAGCCAGTGATGCATTTGCAATGTGAGAGAAGACAAAGGCTGTCACAGTTTTATGGCACCATTTCCGTTAATCAGGAGCACAGAAAGTGGAAGATTCCCTTTGTGTAGGAGAGGGGAAGTGTGAAAAACTGATCCTAATTTTCACATGCACCACTGTGGCTTCACCAGCTGTAAGAAAATTCCTCCTAAATCCTCTTCATGTCAGGAATAGGCGCCAATGAACAGAATTCCCCGATTTCCAGTAGAGGCAATTTAATCAAATCTACAGAGTCCAAGTACTCCTAACTTCTTGACCTGAAGCACCAAAAAGGTCATTTTATCCATGTTACTTTGTTTTGATTTGATTTATTACACTACTAGAAACTAGGGATTTAGGCTGGTACAAGATCAGAATAAAATGCATTCAGTTCATTCCAGGACACTTAATTACCAAAAAGTTATTGACAATTAGGAAGGAATCACAGAGGGATATACAAAACAATGGGAGATCTGGGGGCTAATCTGTGTCACAAAAGATTAAAAGTGATAAAACGCTCATCTTAAGCAGATAATCACAAAGGGAACAGGGATGTGTGGTATCAGAATGAGTATGACTGATGGGTGGAAAACCCCCAAAAGGCAAAGCATTATGAGCTTGAACTACCAGTTCAACCATATTACCAGTAGGATAGAAGCTGGATATTCTGAAAGATATATTAGCAATAACTATGTGCGTCCCTGTGCACTGAAAAATGTGATAGCAAATAATCTGCAGCAGACAGTGTCTATATCGGGACTAGCTTTTAAACTGGAGTTGTCAGTTATACTCATTTCTGTGAAGGAGGCAGGGCTAAGACAGTTACTCCAGCTGAGGATCAATTCCGGCAGGTCTTTCCCACCCCCTAGTATCTGCAAAGCTAAATTAACTATGGCAAATGCCTTTCTGGGACAACTAGCTTATCCAGGAGATAATACTTCACTTTTTTTAATGGCATTTCTAGGTTGACATAAAATATGTAAAGCCCAATTCACTCTCTCAGTTGCCTTGCACTGCCTCAAATGGCTTTATACAGCTTGTGTGGTGGGACCCTCTGAAGATCTCTGCAGTGTCAGTTCTGTTCTTGAAATCAAAATTGGATGGCCTCAGTTGAAGACAAGGCCAAACCAGCTATGAGATACAGGGTTTCGGTTCCTTTTTTCAGGCTGCCTCCACAAACAGGTAGCTCTGAAGCCCTGGACAGAAGATAGTAGCAAACACTGAAAGGGACATGGTGATGAAGGGTGATTTACCCTTTCTGAGGGTAAATTCCCATTTAGGGACAGTTACCCCTAAAGCAGTGAGTAAGACCCTAACATTTCAAAGCCTTTGAGGTTCTCCCATGGCCTCCTGGATAATGACTCAGCTGCTCATCAAGGGTTTGCTTGTGTTTTGCTACTCCCCTAAGTGCGATACTGCAGGAAATGTCATCTCTTCACTACAAAAATAAATTGCATGTACCTGAATGCAGACTTTTGGTAGTTGTCATAAATTGAATACATCCTTCCACGACTGTCCACGAATCCAAGGCTCTGGGCAACCTTCCTCTGGTCAGTAAATGAAGGGCAAACAGGGTTCCGGGTTGATATTTCAGCATGATCTTTGGGCTGAGCTGATGAATTAGCAAAAGACAAACATGTTGAGTGATGTAATATTAACAAAAAGACATGTTATGAGAAACAAAAATGGAACATTTAATTTCCTTTTTGCCTCTACTTGCAAGCAGGGCTTAACAAACTCTTCTTTCAAAGCTTTAAACCAATGGCTATAAAATGGATCACAGCCGGTGAAGTGAGTTATTTTGTTGCTGGCATGTAGATTTATTACCTCATTAGAATTACCTTGGGTAGCTAAAAAAAAATAAATTATTATGCTATCAGTGGTATAATTGTCATCCTGCATTTTCAGTGCAGTTAGAAGGCATGGTATCAACTGTGAGCTGACACTGAATATATCAAGACTCCCTTCCACTTTCAAAACGAATGTGATAATATCCCCTTTACATTCCCTTTTCTAACATAAGTCTCCAAGAGGGACCATGAGGGACTCCCCAACATGGCAAAGACCGAGAACTAGAGAGAGGGAATATGCCCCATGGACCTGCCCCTTACTCAGAAAATGCTTTTCACCTCCTACACCAAAGTCTCCCCCAGAAACTAAGCCCTTTCCAGTGCCTGCTTTGCAAACTCTGCAGTTGCAGTCTCCTTCAGTGCTAAACTTGAATGTCATAGGAGAGACTCACTCCATCAGGCAGCTTATCCTAATAAGATTCAATGGGGCAGTGAGTAGCCTGGACTGTTATGAGAGGATCTGTCCCTCATCAGATCTTGGCCCTGAAACGACTGGAACATAAACCAGCTTCATGTGGCCCAACGCCTGGGTCACGGTGCATCACTGCAACGCAGATTAGCTTCACCAGCTCACTGGGACTGATGTCTCTAACGAGTGTGTCTCTAACACAGTGTTTCAGTTTTCCGTATGAATTCTTTTTTTAAGCTACAAAACCCAAGATGTTCGAACTTCTGTAGCCCCTTCTCCTTGTGCATTTCCTCATGGCATGGCAGTGACACAGCATCAGATATTATTCCAACATCATTACTACATCCACTTTCCCTCCCCGGGGATCCCGAGGGAAATTCCCCATCCACTCATGGGACAATGAGGCAGGTTCACTTCCCTTGGCAAGTAAACAGTGAACGGCAGCCAAATGCAATAACACGGGAGTAATAACGAGAGCAAGTGCTGCAGCACAAGAGGTCTAAAGAGAGAGCTAGGGCAGGTGCGCGACTTAACAGAGTGTGAATTTTGTAGAGGATGAGACAAACCAGGAAACCTGGAGGAACGACACTAGCGGATTTGGTGGCAGAGGAACAAGCACAGGGAGCATCATGAGCCAAGGACTGGAAATGCTGGAGCTGATTTCTCTGGGCTGGAGCTGCTGCTAGGTGAGACGTTCAGTGTGGCAGCCAGACGGGGTGAACAGACTGTGTTGGAGCCGCTTTGCAGTGATGTGTCAACCAGACGGGCTGTTTCTTAGCTCAGCCTGATGGTTCTTTTTCTGGTGCTAGGATCTGGGCTCCTTACAAGCAGCTTTTAGGGAACCTGTAAGAGGGGCCCTTTCACTGCTGAAACTAAGCGGGATCAAGCGGCTAATTCTTTGGAAACTGCTCTCTAAACTGTGGTAGCATTGCTTCAGCACTCAGCAGGATCAAGTGCCGTAAGGGAAGCCACCGGAGGAGTGTCTCTTGGGCAGGAAAGGTCTCCGGTCCTGTGGCACCCTGGCCACTGGGAAAGGCCACCTCCACGTGTCATTCAGGTGCCTCAAGCAGTTCCCTGCAAGTCCTGCAATCAAATCCACTCTACTCAAATCAGGGCAAGGATTTTAATCATGGCTTTCCACTTAGCAGGTTTCCAAAGAAAGGTGGGGAGGAAGGATACAACCTGCCAGTAAATCCTGCTAACATCCTCCCTCGGTCACTGAGATGCGTATGGGAACCGGACTCAAAGCTGGGTGACCGCTCATGCTCCAAAGCAGTGGGACAGCAGAGGCCACTGCTCACCATGTGTCTATCCCACCACGTATGTAGAGGAGCTTCAACAAGAAAGCCTGGGAAAGCTGAGCACAAAAAATGGTCTAATTTGTTCAAAGTGAGTCAGTAAGTTAGGAAAATACTTGGAGCACAGAATGCACACAAAAGAATGGATGGAAGTCACATCAGCCTCTTTTTTTTTCCTGAAAGATCAAGCTAATTCCACATTTTCTTTCTTGTTTTTCTTCCTTTTTTCTTCTTTTTTTTTTCCCCCTCTTCAGTCTGCTGTTTAGGACAGGAGGAGTTAAACTCCTTCCAGATGAAAAAGCAGTCAGAGAGCAGATTGGGATCTTTCCCTGCATTTTAATCTTCGGGTAAACTTGATCTTATTTCATCAATACTCTGGAGATAATCAAAATTGCGCTTTCTGGAAAGGGAATGTAGCCTCCTCCCAACCCCGGGCACATGAGTGCAGCACGAATAAGCTGCAGCTACTCACTCCCAAACTCTTCATTGCTGTGCTGCACCAAAGCTAAATGTTTTGATTTGGTTCAATAGCCAGGAATGAAACTTTTCAACCGAAAGTATTTGTTTAGGTCGAATGAAACATCTCGACCTTTCCGAACACCCTGTTCTATGAGCAGCTGAATTAATGAAGCCTGGTTTCTAATGACTTTTTCCCTTCACTCTCTTTTCCCATCCCCCTGCCCACATCAGCTCTGCATCATGTGGATTCTCTGATGGCTAAAAAATGGAAAGGATAAGAAATGGGGAGCAGGATACATTAACCTTTTCTTCCTTCAGAGCCCTGGCAGCATCTCTTGCCCTGACTATCAGTGTTTACAGACCATGTTGGACCTCATCCCCAAGGAAACTATCCCCATGACAATTTGTGGTGGAAAAAAATGGCCCAAAGAGTGGCCCAGTATTATTAAGGTCATTAGAGAAAATGGGTATAAACATATACCAGCATAATTATGTAACACAATAACAAAAATATATATATATATATATATTTTTTTTTTTTCCACTGGGTAAGCCTAAAACAAATGTTAAAATATCAGAACCACCAACTGACCAGAAACGCTAACCCTGGCTGTGCTTCAAGAGCTGTGCCCCATCCCCCTCTCTGGGGGATGTTGTGCAGTTCCCCTAATATGATCTGCAACGTTGCTCTGGTCTCCATATACACAACCAAGGAACATTTAAAATTGTTTGGGGACAAATATCTCTATTCATGAATAGAGACCATCACCGGAACAGCACAAGACAGTTTCATCCTCCTCCTTCCTTGAACTTCACTCCCTTGGAGAGCTGTGGGCACAAATCCCCATCCAGCAGCACAGCTTCTTCCCTGGCTTGCCTTGTCTTTCCATGGGACCGAGAGACCCTGTGCTGCAACACTGCTACTGCCACCAGCTGTGCTCTGTCCCACCATGCAAGGACAGGAAAAACGACTTGGGGAAGGGAGGGAGAGGGCCCAGGTCATTCAACCTCCTCTCAGTCCTGGTTGTAGGAGTGGAGCCAGGAGAAACCATGGGACATGGAAGTGCAGGAGGCTTCCTGCTCAGTAGCTTGTTCTGGTCTCATCACAGCTCCCAGAACAGGCACAAATGGCTTTTTACAAACTTCCTCAAGGCTTCAACACTGCCTAGAGCACAGTTACTGACTTTTCTATGCAGGAAAGCTAACACTATTATAATATAAGGCAGGAAAACATAAGAATTTTTTTATATATGGTTTCCTGATTGTGCCTGTAACTATAATGAAACACAAGGGAACAACAACACGTAGTCCAGAGAAAACAGAAATATTCTCTGCCACCTGAGGCCCCACCTGGCACTGTCCTTTACAGGGACAGCTGATCACTCCCAGGCAGAGAAAGGATGTGAAATGGGAAGTTAGCTGCTCTGTTGCATTAGCTGAAATATAATTAAAGACTCCTCTCCAGCCCAGGGTTATATTGCCATATTGTGCGCACAGGGACATATCAGGGGCTGAGTTTTCCTGTCCTAACTATGCGCTAGTCAAGGGTCTCCAGAGACTTACCTATGAGCCCTCTCCTTGGACTGGAGGCCTCTGTGGCTCCCCCGGCAGAGGCGAGGTGAGCTGAGCCTGCAGAGGACATGTCCACGCAGCGCCTTGGCCCATCTACCCTTGTGGAGTACGGAGGAATAGAGTCTGCGACCCATAGCTCCGGAGGCGGCCTCTCTGCTCTGTAGGAAAAACTGACTCTTTAGTAACTTACTAGGAAAACCATCTTTAAAACAGAGGGCCAAAGCACACACCGACCTCTGCATATGCTAAATAAACAGGTAAATTTGAGCAGGATCTTACACAGGACAAACCGTATGAACATCAGCCAGGAAAGTGACATTCCAACCTATTCCTTATTTTGAAGCGGATACACTTCTAGGTGAGTAGGGCTGTGCTGTGACACAGCCAGGAACCTCTCCTCAGCTCTGAGCAACACGCTTGCACCGTCTAATGTGTCTACACCCCAGGTGGGCGCTTTGTCACATCCTGCCATCTGGGCAGGTCTGTATCTGCGAGGAGATCTCTGGGCTGCTTTAGGCTACCAAAGCTTTCATATTGCACCTTCTGGCTGCAACCTATATTTCTAATTCTCTTCTGCACGTTACCGTGGGCAGAAGCAGACAGACTCGGGCACGCAGGGCCTCCTTTCTGGGCCAGATGAACCTAAGCCAGTTCCCACCTGGAAGCTCCCTTGCCAAGCCAGCACAGCACTAAAGCCTGACTAATAGCGCTGCTTATCATAACCTGGTTGTGCAGCTTTTGGATCAGACTAGCTTATGTCCATCCTGCTGGCAGCACAGAGGGGGAATTTGAATTTGCTTGCATTTATTGTTCCTAGATGTGTTTGCAGGTGCAGGCTCTGTGCACTGTTCCCACAGAAGGAGGGTGAGACTGTGGCTGGAGAGGCTGCTGACAACCTGCCAGCACAGCCCAGCCCAGCCGCAGCACCGTGTGGTTTGCAAATGTCTTCCACCACGATCTAATAGGATTTGCTGGGTTCCCATTTATTAAGCCCTTCAGTTGAAAGTCTTCATCCTCTTCCTGGAGTTAAATACCCATGCGGCTCCTTTCGGGCCCTTTCAGAGCTCCTTGCGGAATTCCTTCATGTGGCTGAAAACTTCTGCCACAGGGTCGGTGAGAGGGGCTTGGGGAAGGCAGGAGCCGAACTGTGGCCTTGTGCCCGGGCCAGCCTTCACTCGTGGACAGGATCGGGGGAGAGGAGCACTGTCCCAACCCCCGTGTGCTGCCCGAGCAAGGGATTTTGTTCTCTGAAGCACGCAGTCTCTGTGCCACTCGTCATCACTTTTTTGTATCATCTATTAAACCGGATATGGTGCCGGCACTCAATGGGCCCTAAATTTGAAGCATGGAGGCATGTAACTATCAGATGCAAGTCTGATGCAGCTTACGTCCTTAGGCACTTCTCATGTGATTCAAGGCAGCATTTGGACAGATGCCTCCAAATGCAGAGGTCCCCTCTGCACACCTGCAGCACTCATCACTCTATGCATTTCCCCAGATTTATGCCACGGGACAGGACAGCAGAAACCTCTCCAGAGTTCAGACACCACTGACACACGTAGGACTTTTATAATTACAAAACTCACAGCTCAGCAGCATCTGTTGAAAACCACAAAGGAAAAAAAATGCCTGTAAATGCTCCCGAGAACACGAGTTTTGGTCACGGCTGCCCAGCTAAAGCCAACAGGCCACAACCTGGCTTGCAGGCCGCAGTGGCAGGAAGAGGGTTTCCATCCCAAGCATCTGGGTTTCGTCTGTGCGGATACACTTGGTCAGGCCATTTATTTTATGGCCCGCACCTGCACGTACGTGCTCGTGCCTCTCGCCCTGTGTGGGCGGGCGGCGCGAGTGTGTGCTGCGCGCTGGAGGATTTCAAATGAACTTAATTACCTCCTGCTTTCAGCCGCGGCGCTGCAAGTCCAGAGCAGATCCAATAACTCCAGCAAATGGTATAAACGAGACCTGATACTTTCAGGTATCTGCGCACAGCAAATATGTAGAGAAACTGGCAACCCTCTGACTCTAATAGCTAATAAAACCCTGGCTTGTGCTATAAACGCCATCTACAAGCATTAGACATACAACTAAATTACGAATCCGTGGAGCAGATAGATATATTCTTTTCAGTCTCAGTACCAGACATTAAAATGTTGCTCTGCCATTCCCTCAAGTACAAACCCTAGTGCTGTATCACGTGCAGGGATTAAGCAGAGGAGGGCTCCAGCCCCGCAGCAGCAGAAGCAGCAGCTAGTGACAGCAGCGGTACCGCAGGTGTCACATCATGGCCAAAGTCACCGGAATTTGCTTTACACACAAACTTAGGCCATTTCCAGGCCATTTCTATGATTTCCAGACAAAAAGGCTGTGTCGATTAAAATGGCTTGGAAGCTCTTTAACTTACCAACTCGCCAGTGAGCCCAGTGGACTGAAAGAGATAAGCTTTATATAATATATACATTTTTATATTAAAATATATTATATTATAGGCATGTAGGAATATATACCTAAGTAAATATTTGTGACTGAATGAATTCTTAGCAAGCTTCCGCAGACCCAGCACTGCTGCATGAAATCAGCAAATTATGCTGATCCCATTGGTGTGAGGGAAATCAATGAAAAAGGGTTATACTTGCGAACTTACTCCTTGCTCCTCGAGGTTTTCTGATCAAAAGAGAACAGGTGGTCCCGTGCTGACTGATGAGTAGGCAGCCCTTACATTTCCCTCTCAGCTATCCATTCCCTTCATCAGTGCGTTCAACTGGACCTTTGATTTTGTGGGGTTTGGTAGCACAACTGGTTATTGACTCTCCCTCACCTCCACTTGATTTTACAGAGCTCAAACATACGCAGTTTCAGACTAGTGTGAGTAACAAGAGTCAGTGGAAATGATGCCTACTACGGGAACCGGGAACACAGTTCAGCTGCTGACGCCAGCCGGGAGCAGAGCACAGGAGTTCTTGTTGTGCGAATGCAGAAAGCAGAATAAGGGCATTAGCAGTAATTTCCCTCATGAACCTCCCTCTTCTGCCTTCTCCTGGTCTAGCTGTGCTCTCCAGGTACAGCTTTGGCCTCAGACATGGAGGCTGTTCTCGTTAGCATTATATGTGCCAGCGGTGACACACATAATGTCACCGCCTCGGGAGAGGTGGTCCCTTTAGGTCTCAGCTCCTGCAGAGCCAGGCAATAGCTCCCCTCTCTGGAGTTCACCTGGAGATGTGAAAGGCTCCTTGGATTAGTCAGGAATAGCTCAGAGGAGCGAGCTATGTAGGTTAGCAAATCTACGTAGGCTGTTTGGCCTCAGGATAGTCTCCTTGCCTTCCAGATGAAGGATTTGTCGTGATTTACCATAGAGGTGACTCTGAGCTGGCTAGGAAAAAAATAAAAGGGAGAAGCTCAGAGGGCTGATTTGGGCCCTCTTTATAGTAGCTAAACAACCTGCCCCAAAAGGAATAGATATTAATAAAGGTTTCACGACACAAAGTCTATGCAGCTGAATGGGGAAAGAAAACTGGCAAATAAATATACTACTGGAATCAAAACTGCTAGATTTGAGCAAGTTGGAAATCTGAGAAAAACAGGTATCCCGTGCAGACTGTAACACATGGGTACTTCTAAAATAAACATGGACAAAGATTCAACAGCATGTGAACACCAAGCTCCACTCTGTGAGGTCAGACAGGATAATAAGGCTAGACCACAGGAAGCAAAAGTGTGTCTGCCCCTTCTGGGTTTTAGTGACTTCAAACAACAAGACAATGAAGCTCAACATCATCTTAAGTGATGCCTTTACAGTCCTGATATCCTTTTTTTCCTGAGGCGAAGAGCTAACACCTGTGGTAAGGGAGAATTTCCTTTGTCTTACTCTAAAACTTGCAAAATCTAGGCCTGACATCTACATATGCAAATACAGATTTAAAGTGGATGTACAGCAAAACGGGAAAATACTGAGAGCAGTGATTAATTTTTTTTCTATCTTCCTCACCTGTTTGCTCCTTCAGGCACATTTCTGGCTGACTTGATTTCACTTTCCAGAAGGACATGTCCCTGCTGAACAGCATTCAGTGCCTCCTTCTTGGCAAGAGAATCTTGTTTCACCTAAGAAAGAAAACACATGAAATCTCATGGAAAAATCTAATGGTTTCAAAGCTTGTGGCTGTTTCACACCAGCTAGCCTAACATGGACTTCACATCTGTCTGAAAAATGAGAAGGTCTTTCATATTTTGACTGTGCCAAAGGAGCTCCAAATGTTTTATAAGCCTGGCTACCTATAATGCTTTTATGAGTCAAACAGTATGGTGTCATTATAATTGCAACATTTCAAAATAAGCAGTCCATTTAGTCATTACATCTTAAAATTCAACCATTTTCCATCAGTTTCTCAGGTAACCGTGTATTTCTATCTGTCATCTAAGCAATGGCCAGATCATTTTATAATCAATAGTAGTTAAACATGGTGCAATAATTGTAAACAAAACTAATGTTTCAGAGTATTAGTTGATTGTAAGAGGTTGGAATTTCTCTCACAGGTATATACAAACACAGAGGAAGTTCCTAAAATAAATATATAATATAATCCACTTCTTAGAAAAAAAATACAATGAATAATAGAAAGGAGAAAAAAAAAAAAGAAAAAAAACCCAGCAACTCGAAGTTCTACCAAAGTAAAGCAACATCACAACTCTCAATCCGGAGAAAGATGGTAGAACTGACATCTCCAGCACCTTGGCAGTTACCTCACTCTATTGGAAGACGTTCGTCACAGGATAATGTAAGTTAAGTACAAGATGTCAAATGTGCACACAAACACGTGCTGTATGTTGCTTTGACCAACTGGACCACACGCATTGAATGGAAATGCATTAACATTGCCTAACGAATTATGCACTGAACACTTCTGAAGAAGGATAATGTCACTGCTCTTACTGGGTGAAAATGTAAATCCAGCTACCTTATTGCACAGGGGGAAGAAAGGGTGCATGGGTCCTTGGGAAAATAGTATTCTCTGGGGAAGTAGTATTCAATGAGAGGAAAGAGCAGCATGAGGCACCCTGTGCACAATTCCCAGAACACTCTGGAGGTTAGGAAGGGGTCTCCCCCTCTCCAAGCAGGGACATATTGGCACATCTACAACCGGGACACTGGGCACTGGGTGTCAATCTGAAAACATAGCCCAGAGCTTTGGCATGAACAGGACTTTGGAGGGCCCAACACCCAGCAACCATTAGACCGGGGAATTGCTTGAGATGCAGGAACAATTTGCTCATTGAGTCTTGACCTTCTCTGTCTCTGCTCTTTGGAGAAGGTAATATGCTAGTAATTGGCATGTGGATAGAGCTTCTGCTTCAGCTCGAGGAGGAAAGGTCAGTGCCCTGTCGCTGAACATCGTACTTTCAACGTTGTCATTTTTCTTCTACCATGAGGAAAACTTTCAGAATTTTGTCACAGTGGCATCCCAAATCATTTGTGCTTTCAGAAACACAAATGATGGTATCAAAGATAAAGATACTATATATTAATTATGTACACACAGTACATGGCAATTTACACATTTCTGGAAAACAAATCTTGAATCAGACTTGTTTCTCTATGCCCTGAAGATCTTTTCCTCCTCCAGAATAAGTAAGTAGGTCTACTGACATCTATACAGTTCAATCACAGCCAAATCAGGGTATGTGAGAAGAACTGAACTGCTGACTGTTACCCTGCACTATATTTGGTAGCATGAACTTTGTAATATAAATGTTTTGAGAAAACAACAACCAACTCAATGTTAAAATAACACAACTTTGGTCAGGGTTGGGGAACTAATATTGGAAAATTTGCAACGTAAAACCCAATAGTGCCACAATAAACTTATAAACAGAATTAGTTTGGGTCAAAAGCCTCAAACGAATGCCAAATGCCAAACACATGTCTTAACACATAAACAGGGACAAGCAATAAACTTCAGAGTCATGATTTCCATTTCTAGGAAAGATGATTTATCTAGCTAATGTGAGGAAAATGTTGCCTTTGTTCTGGTTGGAATGATGCCATTTATGATCTCATTTTAAGAAAAAAAAAAAAAAACAGGCTGTTGTTCATACATCTCTGAGTCAGCAGGAGGAACCAAATGAAGTTTACTGGAGTAGCCTCTGGGAGAGCCAAACCTGAGAACGGTTCCAATTTTTCCTCCCTCAGAGGTTTTTTCTGACAGTCCTTCCGCAAAATGTCACCGTGGCTGCAAAGAGCCAGCTGTGACCCGCCGCCACCACGCCAGCCTCCTCCTCCTCTCCAGAGAGACGTCCTGGGCTGGGGCGGGCTCGTCCGCCCAGCTCGAGGCCAACGCTGACCGCAGGGGCCTCCCCCGCGGGATCCCCTATGTGCTGCCCGCTACCCACATCCTCCTGCACTGCTCCGTCTACACTTGACCAGCGAGATACAGCTCCGTTTTGGTTTAAAAGTGAGAGAGAAAGGAAGCGAAAGCATTTATTTTAGAGACGTGTGTCCCTCTGTATGCATGAGTGTGTGAGCCTCAGGAGGGCTGAGGAAAGCCCATGTTACCTCCTACTTGGAGGGTCATGGTTATTCAGACATGAAGTTGTTCAGTGTGATGGTTAGTTGTGCAAGGATCACACTCTTTTTTCATGCTGCTGGTTGCAAATCTCTGGGATACTCCAAGACGCCCCTGTTCAGCATTCGCAAGATACAAGAAGTTATCTATTCACATGTTTCTTTCCATAGCATATATTCCAACAATTTAAAAGTTAGCCGTCTTGATCGAAATGAAGGGGAACACCATGTGTAAAGCAACTGTAAGTGTGGTGGGTGAGGAGATGCCAAGCCAATTGCTCCTACGTACAGGGAAAAGTGGCTTGTGGCTGCCCCACCACCCCGATGTCACCGTGCACGCAAGGACCAGGCTCCTGAGCTAGGGCATAGCCAAGCACAGGAGTAGGGGAATGAAAAAATCCTTTGCTCCACTTATCCTTCCCATCCACCTCCAGAGCCACACTGCAGACTCCACACCAAAATTCATGGGTCTAGGCAAGTTCTCCATCAATAAAACGCACCTCCAAAAGCAAGTGCACTGCTTGGGATTTCTTGATTCCACTGCATCAAGCAAGAGAAAGGGGATGGTAATAATTAAACCTGCCTCCTAAGCCTTTATTACAAAGACACAAGTTTGATAACAAAGAGTTCATTTCTAGAGAACTTTAATTAATCCCAGTGCCTACTCTAATTTTACTTCAAGATTTATTGTTAAAAAAAATAAAAAATATCTGATCTTTAGATTTGAAATGCAAATGTAATCCAAGGACAGATGCGCTGCAAGATAAAGGAGTCATCTGCTTGACATAACAAATATTTTGTTTGAGTAGACACTTCTTTTTATTTTGCATTTTTTAATTATCATTATTTACTCACTTTGCTAATACTTTATAACATGCAGTACAACTCTTGGGAGAGTTATACACTATGAGAATATCATACATGTATTTAAATCCTATGTATATGCCCCCCCACATGGGCAGCTCAGGTTAATCAAATGCTGATTGAGTGTTCACTTCAGCTGAACGCTGCAGACTGGGCTACATTTATCACTTTCAGGACGAAAATTCACCTCGCTCTCACTAGTTGTTTTCTAATCAGCCAGCAGTTCAATTCAGCTGCTTGCTCCCCCTGACCATCCTGTGGCTGACTGCTCTCCTTGCCACCCAGTCACACTAACCTCGTAGTTAAAAATATTCCAGGTTTCTGTGCTCCACTCACAGCTAATTGCACCCAAAGGGATAATTTTGGCTCAGCATTCAATACATATTTCGAATACAGGCACTGAGAGCACTGTCTTAGGAGGCATTTTAATTAGTGTATTAGTGGAAATACACTGTGTGAAAGTGTGGTACATGGCCACACCATCACACGCCAGCTAGCTAGGCAAGCATAGCAACTAACTGATGGCTCTATGCAAGGATTTGGGGATGGGGTGCTATTCTATATGGAAAAACCTACATAATATCCCATCCCATCAACTCAGCTCTGTGCTGTCCCATCCCAAGCCAGTGTCCAACCGCAGAAAGAAGCAGCAGTGAAATACTGACCTCTCCCATCCCTCCCAGGTACCAAAATTTGGTTCTGCTAGAAGAAACCCAGTGCATTGCCATGGGGTTAATGGGCAGGCGCCGACTCCAGCACCAAGGCTGCTCACTGCACCACCTTCAGCCAAGGACACAGGCTCTTGAGAAGTGCCATCCAAAATGCAAGTTATTGGGAGCCAGTGACAGCTGGATTAGGCTCTAATTTAAACACTGAGTGTCTAGTAGATGCTCAGCTGTCATTAAACATTAAAATAATACTGTGTGTATAATTTGCACAAGCAGCAGGGAGCGATTTGAACAGTGCTGGGAAACTTTTCTTTGTCGAGAAAACTGTATGTTTTCAGACAACAGGAATTAATTTGGAAAAGGGCATTCTAGTCAACACTTTGTTTCCATTATGTGCTGCTAGAGTAAATTAAACACTATATAAAGTGCTTGAGATTGTGAAAGGCTTGCTTGCTGGCAAGAAATTAGTCTCTTAAGAATAGCCATCTCTGAAAAATCAAGGAAATTCAGCATGCAAAATATAGCAAGTTGTTTCTCTTACCGGAAAAAAAATAGGGATCTTTATAGTTAGAGGTTTATCTAGATTTCTGTTACACGTCCAGTTTTAAAGGAGAGTTGATCTGTTCAGAGTATTTCTTCTTAACTTTCACTTGATATTTAAAACATTATCAGTAATAATAATACAAATAATCTGATACTATGTCTTCATTCCATGGAGTTTGAAGGGACAGCAGAGGGCATATGTGATCTTAAGACAAAGAAAAGGCTATTTAAAAGAGCAAGCTTTTAAAAATGCAAACTTTGCTGTCTTACTTTGGGATATTAAGCACGGGGGGAGAAAAGCTCTTCTTGCCTGTTTAATTCTAACTCGGTACCAATGGCGGGTCTGGCATTAAAGGAACTCAATGAACAGAACAGCTTTATGATACCGTAAGTCAACAGAAAATAGAATCATACAGAAATCTGAAATTTCACCACTTTAAGAAAAATTTAAGACAAATTAATACCCAGAAGAACCCCCACTGTCGCCTCATCGTGCCAGGGTCCTACGACCAGACACCGCGCTCAGCTGACGGAGGTGGATGAGAGCCTACTCGAGATCAGCCCAGCTGCGGCCGCTGAGGCCTTCACCTTCTGGGGAGCAACGCGGGTCAACAAACCACGTTTAAAGCTTGGCACCACCTCTGGTATCCTCAGAGGGCGTCTGCAGCAACCTGAGATTTCAGGGATGCCGAACTAAGCTGAAGGTGGTCCCGTTTCCAAATCATCTTTATGCAGACCTGCAAAATGGTTTAGACTGAAATGCTTTGCTAAACTGAGGGTGTAAGCACGGAAGAAAGGGACTGGCCAGAACTGCTTGGGGAAAAAGCACTTGGGGCTGAAACAATATGTTAGTATATTACATTGCAATTTTTTTTTCCTAATCTTAATGGACTTCCTCATCAGACAGAAGTCTCCTCAGGAGCCAGCGTGCCGGCGGAAGCGGCGCCGGCTTCGAGAGCATCATGCCGTCTCTGTATTTATCCGCCTTTCCAAGTGGATTTGCCGGTTCGGATGAGCTCGGGGTTGCTATGGCTACTCCCTTGGTGGCACCTGAGTCGGCCTCAGTCGGAAGGAGGCCTGGGAGATGCTCATAGGGACTGCGGTCAGCGCAGTTAGTGCAAGACGGCCCTCACCGAGTCACGACTGAGCCGTGGCTACAAAGACACCATGGGAAGATTATTAGGCGGCACTTGCAACTCGGTAAGCACCTCTCAGGAGGCAAAAGCTGCAACACGCAGTTCATTTTTTTTCCATCTCTGTATCAGTATCAGATGGTCTTGAATGCAGTAGACTAGGCAGGGAGCGACAAGAATGTAGCAGCAGGAGCATTAGCAATATTGCTAATTTTATACACAGCTGGCTCCCTGTGTATTTGCTACTACTCACACTTTTTTATTTAACTTCTGTTTTTTTTTTTCCAGAGTCGCTTCCTAGCACCATTCCCTGCCTGATCCGTTTTGTTTTCAGGCACCCGGGGGTATTCGAAAAGGCTCAGGTTGGCAGGACCAATTCACTCACCTGCACATATCTAAGTAGACACAAGAGTTAAATCCAAAGGCATTTTTCTATTTTGCTCCACAGCTATGTGCATACTGTGGCAATGGGCAGGGAAGATGCCTGGCTTGCAGGTTGGCTAACAGCCAGGATGGGAAAACATGACAGCTGATACAGAGTTCCCTGTTGCAACATCAGCACAAATCACCGTGCGGTTCAGCACGTCATCCCAGGAAGGACAAGGCAGTTAATTGTTTTTCAAAACAGAAACCAATTAAAACAAAACAAAACAAAAAAAAAATGCTAAAAGATGGAGTGCTGATAAAAACCATTATACACAGTAGTTATAGAAACATATATATACAAATAGATAAATAGGAAAGTTCTATCTGGTGCCACAAGTCTGCGTTTATGTTACTGGAGTTAGTCAAGAAACAACTAGTGGAAAATAAAACTTTTTGCCTTTTTTTTTCTTTGAAAACTATTAACAGAAAAGCAATCACTTTGACCAAAAACTCTGCACTGGAAATTTCAAAGTAGGAAACATTCACAAGGACAACATTCTCCCAAGATCAGTGGCAACTTCTGCTGTCTCCTATAGATATATATACGAGACAAGAACTCTTACTTTTCAGGACCGAATGAGATGCCTGGCTTGTAAATGTATTACCCTGTGTCACTTCCCTGACTAGTTCCTGTGGCAATTTCCTTGGGGTATAATCATTCAGATAAGCTGTCCTCTCCTAAAAATGCATTTTTCTACGTGACGTTGCTTTTCATAGTTCATTAGCTATTTCTCTGCTGCAATAAAAGTACAACATTGTAGTATTGCAGGAAGCTATTACAGTGTTAGTGTCTTTGTGTTTGGTTACACTGCAGCAATTGTGCTTTAAAAAACGAGGAACTTTTAGTGTATTATTGCGGTGAAGATAACTGTTATTACTACTGGTGCTATATTTACCCCAGAAGCCCTATCACAATTGCACTAGGCACTTGTGAAATTCTCAGGATGAGATTAGCAGCTCTGAGACGCTCTTCCCATCATAACACACAGAGCAAACATGGGCAGAGAGGCAACTCAGGCACAGAAATGAATGTGGCACCCAAGGGTGGTACCTGTAGGAATTAAAACACGTCTTGACACAGCTACAGTCTTTCCCCACTAACCGAGAAGCATCCTTGCTTCTGCTCTGTAGCTTGAATACTCACTTGTATTCAGAAAAAAAATTATCGGATCTTTAAGGTTAAATCAAATAGCATGCAGGGTACAGATCTGTCTTACTGGAATATGCTTTTCGATCATCAAAGGATGCAAAAAGTTTTAGAGGGGTTTCAGGTCAGCTATTATAGAGGATGCAAAGAGAAATATGTCTCATAAATTAATCTGCATGAGGAAAGGTATTGTGGCATTTGCAGTTCTGTCTGTTTCAGTGCTAGCTGGTTCATTCCTCTTTCCAGGTAAAAACTAAATCTTCAGTGTAACCCAAAATGTGGTTGGCAATTTTATTGTTCCCCTGTCTGCCAACTGACCTGCTTGACAATTTGAACTAAACCACTTTAGCTTACAAAGCAAAGTGCACCAAAGCAAATTAAAACTGAATCCTATTTCAGGAGCAATTTAAGTCCAGGGGAATCTAATCTCTACTGGAAGTCAACAGGATGCGGGTTTCTGCTTCACAGGAGCATCAGTTTCTGAGGGACTTTCACACGTCTATGTCCACGTACTCTAACCTGTGCAAGGACAATAGTGTTTTGAAGCATTTCTCTAAAGCACTAAACAATCTATGAAAGTATCATCTAAATGCTAACTAGATGCAGAAAAGCTCAGGCAGATGCTTCTGGGCCTGCTCGAGTACGTGTGTGCAGGCACACGTGCACGTGTTTCAGACATGGGCTTCGTGCTCCCTGATGCTGGCAAAGTATAATCTCAGCTGGCCTTTTTTTGAACAGTAAAAATGACATTTACACAGCATTTTTGCTTGGCTTGAAGATATATTCTTCACTTGGTATGCATTTAGGTTTTATTATTGACTCTACGAAAACCACCAAGCTGAATAGAAAGACAGATTTGATAGGTAAGTTGACAGAACAAGAAAATACATTTCTTCAAAGATTAATCAGAGTGAAAATTAGGTGATGAAAGTAAAAAAAGGCAAGTGGAAAGGATCAGAACAATCTCAAGCACATTCTGCATCTTCAAAGTGTCTTCAAAGTGTCGTAAGTAAAGTTCCTGCTCTCCTGGAACAGGAATATGGTCGAAAACATATTATGGAGGGAATGGGCTTCCCAGAAGGTGTCATGAGTGGTCTAATTCCTTCTCCCCTGAGCACTGATCCTGGTGAGAGGAGCTGGTATCCCACGCAGAACGCTCTGGGGAATCCTTCCTGTCTTACACGTCAGCAAACACCAGGGCAGAGAGGTGCAGGCAGCAAGGGCACCGGATAAATAATCATGGTTTATCTTGAAGAACCTCTTGTACCAAGAAAAGACTTCTAGACTTCCAGATTTCTGTCTTCTCCCAGATGTTTGCCCAGACCAGAGCCCTCGGGCAGAGGTATTCCTGAAAGGCATGGTCTCAAACAAAATCCTATATTAAAATCCATTTTTTTGTATGCTAAAAGGGGTCACTAACATCCTCTCTAGTAACCAGCACAGGAGGTGCAGCTCAAGCCAATACACTGCTCCTTATGCAGGGCCTGAGTGCCTTTCTGCCTCACGTACGCTGCTAATCTCACCAGCTGGGATGTCGCAGCGACACAGATTGAGATGGAGCATGGACTTCCAAATATTCATCGTTTAGCACCCAGTAAAATAAAAGTGCTCAGAAGCATTTTAAAATGATTAAAATTACTGGTATATTTCACAAAATATCTGTATCAATTAATTGCTAATACTTCATTCAGAGATGATGTAAAACTGAATTAATAATTTAACACTAATAACTTATTTAAAGAATTTAGCTTCCTTTTGTCTTTTTCTGGAATGACTCCTCAACAGTTAACCTCTCTCTTTTTTTTTTTTTTTGTCCAGACAAGGATCTTTGAATCTATCTTTGAAATTATTTCAAATATTTCTCTCCCATGAAATGCTATTACTTTACAAGACAGAGCTTAGGCAATTTATTATATGTCTTTCATCCTAAAAATTCAAGTATTATCATCAAGAATTATGATGGGTGAAATGTATTAGAGTTTTGGGTTTTTTCTTCACTGACTGTCTTCCTTTTCAGAATTAGAAGTGTTTCAGAAAGACGCTCAAGCTCTGCATTTTTCAGGAACAGGAGCCAGCAGAGAGGACAGAGGGAGCAGATAATAGGATATACTGGGATCTCTGGGATACAAATCGCCGCTTTTCCTCTCTGGATACGGAGGATTGGCTGGGATGGTTTTGCTACTGTAAAATGACAACCTTTGCAAGAAGATATACACAGCATTTTAGATATCATAATGTTTTCCCTTCTCCCTGTGGGGAAATAATGGCAAAAATCAAAAATACTTTGAAATCATGGAATCCCTCAAGTCTTGCAGCTGACTTCAGAGGGCTATTGATCTTATCTGAGGTGCCAACACATGGAGCTGCTTAGCAAATGTTGACATTTTAAGGACACTGTATAAATGTTGAGTATTATATGTGTAATCAGCTTCACTTTGAACGGGGTCACAGAGGAATTAAAAGTAGTATTCTTTCCTTAGCCAGTCCTTAGTAGTGACAAGCACTTGGATGAGAGGAAGAATGGAGGGATAAAGGGAAAGTAACCAGAACTGCGACCTTTACGTAATCCACCCAAAGGACACGCTGGCAGAGGGTCCAGAAAACGAGGAATCTGTGATCCACGTGGCTTCAGTCCCGGCTGAAGTCCCACCGTTAGCATCTGAAGCAGTAGACTACAACAGAGCACTGGCTGCCAAAAGAGAAGAAAATAAAACTAAATGGCAGCCGTCGTTCCCGGTTCTTAACGCCTGCCTGGTATTAATTTCTCCCTGCCAAAAAGGGCTTATGAGCACAACACCTACTCTGCTTTGCTAGAATTTAAGTCTGGTATAACACTGCTAGGTAGACTGGGAGGGCACTGCGCTTCAATGCTCCCTTGGTTAATTATTTTAATGCAACTTGAATTAAACTTTTGCTCATTAAATTGTTTCTAGAGACAAGCTTGAGGCATGGTGTTTGGAGCTGAGTTTGTCTAAAGTTAAGGAGACATTGCAGCCAAGGTTTTAATGCCACTAGTTAGGATATGGCACTGAGGACAACTGCTGATGAAACGCAGCATCTTAAAAGGATCATTTTACCTTTCTCTACCTTTTTTTCTCCATTTAAAACTGAAGATGATGATGGTGCTACCTTCCTTTGTAATGTCATTTGTGCAATTTGAGTTTAGATCCACTTATGAGAGTTGCCTTGCTGGTCATTTGAGGTTGGTCCATTTTTAACTTGTTTAGTTTTCAAAGATCTGAATAGTTACAATAAATATTCAGCTCTTCAGATGCTAGCCAATTTAGTCAGACTTACTGGTACATGGAGCAAAAAATAACAACTTCAAAACCATATTTCTTACTTCACAAGTAAGTAAATAATTCACAAGCAATAACTCAAAGCACGTAGAACACCATCTTCTTTGCCTAAATGCATTGCAGCCATGCAAGTAGCAAGCAATCCAAGAAAAATAAAATATTTTTTCAAAGCTGGCACTTACTAATCTAGATGCTTACTAGAGCAAGAAAGAGTTCCCTAAGCCCTTGCAGGGACCTGGAAGTATCAGTAATCCTCTGCACTGCAGCTCTAGATCTCAAAAAGACCCTGAATTCAGTACAGAAAATATAGGTCAAGGAAGAGACTAGTCTTAGAGATGGTCAACTTCTGCTTGGCATGTAGGGAGAAATAAATTGTTTTTTTCAGAGCTGCAAAAACTTACATCCATTCATGCTTCTACCTGCGCAGATAGGCGGCAGAACAGAGTTTGTGTTTATTGGAGCAGCTCTTCCCGTCGTCGTTCAGCCTCATGCAAATGATGCTCCTCTCCCCGAAGCCTCAGTCTAGCCCAGAACCACAAGGAAAACATTATTAGATTATGCTGTGGAATGATTTATGTTTATATACATATAGTGGGTGTGTGTACCCCTATAAAAATCTGTTCGATGCCCATTAATCAAACATGCCTATGATGGAATGCAAAATGTGCCGCTGATTGCAGCAACTCTGAAATGGAAGTTTTCAGATATTGGAAATTAACTTAAGAGTCACTGCAGCAAAATGGCTGGCTAATTATTTGTAAGTCATTAAGTAGGGGGGGGTGTCAGCATGTAAAGACCCAAATTCCCAAGTAACTGCAGCCTGATGGAGCGGAGAACCTCTATGTGCCAACAGCTTAAAGAGCAAACTCAGAAAGCAAAGCGGAAGCAGCCTCTGTGATATTTTAATTTATCAAAAAAAGGCTCTGAGCAGCTCCCTGGAAGGACAAGTGGAGCTTGGGAACGTTGTGTAGTACCCGCAATTATGGAAACAAATGCAGCAGCAGTGAGGAGGAGCTGGAGGGGTTTTATAAGGAAGTTGGGGAAAAGAGGAAAGATGAAGCAACTGGCTCTTTATTGCCTCTATTCCCCCAGTGCATGAAGGGTTACTAAAGAAAAAGAAAAAAGGGATGGACTTTTTTAAAAACATAACAGTATGGATTCTGTTCAAGGCTTGTATAAAGTCATTCTTAACTTAAAATAGCAAAACAACAGTGTCCACTTGGCTCAGATGCAGATTTTATGGATTTTTATTACCAGTGACTAGAGTTCAAGATGAGTGAATTGTAAATAAGGAGAAATGGAACACAATAAAATAGTCTCTAGAGATTTACCTAGAAAACATCTGGAGTTTTGGCACTAGTCTATAGAAATCTATACCAATGGAAACACGATGTATTGCTCTGAAGTGTAGTAAGAAACAACAGGGATAAATGAGAAGTTAAGGTGTCCTATATATCAGAATATTTCACCTCCTTTTGGTGGTGTGAGTTTATAACACTCTGAAGTCTTGCCAAATGTTTCGTTGTTACTTTATTAGATGTTCTTGGTTTACTACGTTTTGCTTTGTAAAGCACTGATTTAGTGTCACCTAATTTAATTTTTAAAAACTTAACCAGATGTCCCGTTCATTTAGCATATGAGAAAACAATATCGGAAACATGTGCTTTCGTACGGTCCAACACAGATACTGAGATTTCATTCTCTTGCTAAAAAAAAATCTTGCTCCTGAAATAAGCTCCCCTTTTATCTTTTACATCAAATGCCACACAACGGTATTTTGATCTTTATGGGTCTCTCAAACACTTGCTTCCAGCCGAAAGATCCTCAGTTTGGGGGGCTCTCTCCTGGATTCCCGCTGAGTTTTTCATTGCTTTTACAATAGTGACATCATTGTTTGCGTGTTGGGCTGATCTGGCCCCGCTGCTCAAGGCGGGACGGCGCAGGGAGGAAGCACTGGAGCAAGGGGCCCCCGGAGCAGGAGGTATCCAGGTGAAACGGCATCTCGCGCAGGCCGAGAGCGCCGTTTGGGTAGCGGAGGTTAAACACTGGCAGCACGAGGACCTCGGGAGCAAAGGTCCGAGAACCACCCCCAGACTCAGTCTGGGTGGTGTTGGACTCAGCACCTCCTCCCAGTCACGGTTCTGCTGGCTCTGCTCCTGTTTGCCCGGGATGCAATATCACCCTCTTTAAATTTAATAGTGGGGAACGAGCCATTCAGCATCCAACACAGAGACAGTGTAAATACAATTATCTCCGCACTCCTGTAATTTTGAAATCCTTGGCTTCCCTGCGGATTTTCAGAAAAGACTAATGCTCATCGGTGATTACCAGCTATCCTAGAAGAGCAGTAAGTTTGCAGGGTTACTCTAACTTCAGAGTTGTTTTTGTTTGTGGTTATGATTTTTCCTTGGCTAGCTGGGGGATTATTTAGATGGTTCACAACGCCACGGTTTTATTGCTTGCCAGAATAATGATCCTATGTTTGGCGAAATCTGCAAGTTTTTTCAAAAAATAATTTCGCCATGAACAGCTAAGCCTAGATGCTGCCAGGTGTGTCAATAACAGACACAGATGGGTCTTTACTAAATAGCACTTCTGCGGGTGGCCTGCAGTCGGCAGGACCAAGCTCAAGCTGCTCAGAGACACCTGGGTCATCCGCAGACTCTCACGTTGCCTGACATTAACACTGAGACGCCTTTCTGCCCCTGTCTTGTTTCCTGGCAGTCTTTTTCGGCGGTAGCCAAAGATGATACTTTGGGCCAGCTCTTCAGTAGTTCCCCACCACCTTCTGAAGGGGAGCCCAGTATATCGTGCTGTGCTTCTGAAGCCAGACTGCGTCTCCTACATGAGGGCTGACCGCTTCTGGGAATCGCGCCCTGACCGAGGAACTTGGACACTCCTGAAGAATCTGGCTCTTGTAAGAACAAAACCCCAAATCCACCTGAATCAATAGCCCAGATCTCCTCACTCCCAGACATACCTGGGCAGAAATCCAGGGCTTGAAGTTTGGCTCTGCTTTTCAACCAGTCCTCTATGAATTCAAACCCTACCATCGCAAAAATGAGCTCAGTCTGATCTCAGATGTTATTGTGGATCTTTTGTATCTCACTGTGCAGTTCTGGAGTTCTCTGTAGCTTTGATTTGTCTCATAAATTTAAACTTACTTTCCATCTTCCATCATACTGTTTCTGGCAGTTCACTTGTATTTACTCCCAAGTTCCCCATAAATTACAAGCTGCTGTATAAACCCTGAAGTGTTGGGCTGGCACAAAAGAATCGGTGAGGTTCAGCCATCTCTAATGGATCAGCTTCTCCTAAAGGTTGTGCTTTCACATACAAAGCACATCACTGGGTATGAATGAATAACCAGAACAGACTGTTATGTTTAACTTCTTCTTCATGCACTTGAGCCACGAGAAGAAGTGTTCAAGATACCAGTTACAGAGAGCTGCTCTCCTACCCAATATTGACCACATCGCTAGATGGTCGATCTCTGCCCACTCCTTTGCCCTCCACTACATGTGTGGATAAGGCAAGCGGTGAGCTCGTGCCAACAATCAAAGCTTGGAAGACTTGGACACTCTTGAACGTTGCTGTCACGTAAACAGCCCTTATCTTGGGCGGCCTACTCACCACAAACTCACTTTGCATCCCTGCAGTGGTGCAAAGGGGCCTGATCCAAAACCCATCCATGTCTGGGTGTTAGTGACTTCACTGGGTCCCGGGGCCACAGAGAGGTGCAGTATCCAACTGAAAAATCCTCTGTGCACCCACCAGTTCAAAGTCCTAACCAAAACTGAACCAACATACAGGACTCAGTACTACCTGAATTTCCAAACACATTAAATATGATAACAGTGATGGGGCCTGACACCTATGACATTAGTTATGCTGTTGTCCTAGGGGGAACAGTGTTAGGTTAAAATGCTCTTTCTGATCCATCAAGGTCTAAGAGGCTTGGTAAGATCAGATGGCTTCTTGGGCCACTTCTTTCTCTCTGTGCTCTTCTTATGTGAAACATAGAAGCAGATACCTGAACTGATTCACCAGGTTCAATTAATCAAAACAATCCAGGATTCCTCAGTTCCACAGCGGCTGGACGGGGCCATCCCTTCCTTTCCGTTTTCAAACCCCAATTAACCCAAGATTCTGATATGCACAGTAATAAAAAATCTTTATCCTCCTAGTCATGCAAAAATGAGGATTTAGACAACGTAATCATGTTATAAATGGTATTCAATTACTATTTAATTAAAAATTATTTAAATTATAATTCACAGACTGAAAAATGAACAAATGGGAAATGGACCAATTTACCAAATGGTCTGGCTAACAGTTGGCAGAATGAGAAAGTGAGCCCAACAGCAACTCGATAAATTAAGAGAAAGCTTCTAGGTGGACTGTCACCTAAGAAGTAGGAGAAATAGGGATGTATGGATAATTGATGCTCTGCAATCAGAGCACAGTTCTGTTATAAGACAGAAGGAGGTCTTCAGGCAATCAAAGCCTCTGGAAATCAGACATTATCCTTTGACACTCTTCACAGAGCTCTGCAGTGACATTTCAGTCACATCAGTCTGATCTAACACGATGCCACTCCATCAAGAAGAAACTTCAAATACACATACTTTGGCTATGATCCTGCTATACAAAAACTAGCAGACAAAAAAAGTGTATCTACTTAAATCTGAATAAGAAGGAAAGCTGACTGGAATTAGAGTGTTTGAGAAATCTGTTTCCACTCTATGAGGAAATGATCCTTTTGCTGTAAAACTAGCAACAAGGGCTAGCAGGGAACGAGCTGCACCTCTAAAACGAGTGTTGTTTGTAGTCACAGCAGCTACGCAATAGATGTTTAGTTCCTAAAGACGTAAAGGGCATTGAGTCCGTGAGTCACTTAATGTTGCTGGCACACTCTAACATGCCAACACATGTCCGTGTTGCAAAGGTTCATTCACAAAGTCTGCTACGAGGTTATCGCTCCCTGTGTCTTCCTACTAAGCACCTCATCTTGGTGCTTGTTCCTAGCCAGATTTTCTGTGTCACCTCTTACGGAAGCAATCTGATGTTTCACCCTCAGGCCAAAGTTATAAGCATCTGGAAATGGTTGAATGACAATATTCATCCTGCCTGAAAACGCTTTTGCTAAGTGGAGCCTTGATCCACAAGAGAAACACATACGTATTAAAGAACAGCAACAAAGGAAAGGCCGCTTACCACATTTCCATCTCCCCATAGGTTAGAAAGCTCTCTTTCTGTCTTTCATTTTTTTTCCAGTTGCTCAGCCTTGATCGGAGCTACAGCTTCTCTAACACAATCACACGCCTCAGCTTACCCCCTGCTCAAAAGCCTTACACTGTACAGCACGGTGGCTCCATATGCACCTCCCTCACTACCAGTAGGCTGCATTGAGCTGCTGGGACACTGCTACAGAAGGCAGAAATACTTGTTTTCTTTTTGAGAGAGAGGCAGGGAAAGGAGGGCACCTGCTGCAGTCTCCAAGTCACAATAACCAAAAGTTATTAGGTGGCAGCACAGAACTTCAAAACCAGCAAAACTGGCAAAACAAGGAAGTCAGTTCCTTCCACTCTGTGGTTTCTTCAGCCTTCCTATTTCCTTTGAATAACAGCAATCCTGCACATTACGCCAGAGCATGCAGCCTTTGCACTAAGTGGTCTTTGTAGTAATACAGTAGTGAAGTATTTTGCAGCTTGGAGAAAAGATTCATTTACTTGCACAGGATTCTTATGGGTTCATAAACCTTCATCAGGAATTATCATGAAACTGTAGCACATTTGCCATGGTCATCGTGTTACATGAAGTGTTTAGCCCTGTCTGAGACAAGCTAACATGTAAGGAACATAGGTGTGCCTCACAGCAAAACAGTAAAAGAGGGTTTTGTTGGTTCCCGCAGTTCTTGGTGTCTCTCTTTTTTTTTTTTTTTTTCATACTTCATTTCATTTCTAAGGATGTTGTAAAAGAACTTTGAATACTTTCCAGAGGGCGTCTCTTGCTCAAACAGGACATAGCCCCTATTTCTAAGTAAGTGATGAGTTACATTTCCGATTCGGTCCTGATAATACATAAGGATTATTTTTTAGCTTTCAGAATAGAGTACCAGTGACACACACAGAGACCTGTATAGGCAAGCTAAGAGGTCCCTCTGGGGAGCGCTGAGTGATCCACAAGGCTGTCACCAGCTGCCTTTGGCACTCCAAAACCTGAAGTTTTCTAAAAGAATCTCTCCCTTGGCAATTGCACCAGGCACAAACAGTGGACCAGCCTCTGTGGATACTCTTCTATTACCTATTCGTCTAATTCCTCAGCACTGCAGTGCCAGAATCAAGAATCCAAGCCTTTCACCTTCAGCTTACCATTTGCTTCACAGCATCTGTAATTCTATGTAACATCACCATTACTGCTTTTAAAGCTAAATGGTTTTTCCAAGGGTTATGGTTATGATCTAGGAGTCAGGGGTTCCAGGTCTGGGACAAACCTGCATAATTCTGGGCTTGTTGCACAATAAAAGTTTGTCCTTCTGAAAAAGGAGGTGAGCACTTGGGGCCTGTCATGAGGAATGAGGACAGATTAAAATTCAGTCTAGAGTCACGGCAGATCAAGGTAAATTACAGGACCCAGAACCATAATTCAAACACACTCTCTTGTGCTGGCCTTAAAAATCTCTGCAGCCACTTACAAAGAGGCCTTCCTGCAATAGCTCAGGACCTCCAACCTTTGCAAGCACTCCAGATAAGCAAAGCAATACAAAATCCCCAAAACAATGGAAAAGGGTTTTGCTGGTACTGCTTATATTTAATAATTCCAATTAATTGTGCAAAAGAACCCTGCAAAAAAACACTTCTCACATATCTAACCAAAAGTCTCCTACCTTTAGTTGGGCATATGCGTTCTGACAATAATTTAATCTGCAATGCAAACAAAAATGCCAGCTACCCGCAGAACACAGTAATGTATGTTTTTATTGCCCACTCTGCTAACAAATGCAAAATGCACAGACACATACACAATTACCAGCCCTCAAGAAACAGCTTTGATTTCAGCTCCCATTTCTGGAAAAGGATCTGGTAGAAATCTGTTTTCAATCTGAACCACGATGCCCTGCCCAAACCAGCCGTTATTACATCCCCAATCTTTTTCACTTGGCCCACAGCAATCATGTCAATTCAACTCATCTTTGATACGTCTTTGATGCAAACCCACTGCCACTTTTGATAACTTCAAAACTACTTAGCCAGTTTTTGTGTATACGACTGATAATATGATCTTGTCTTTCAGCTATTACACTGATCCTGACCTTTTTCCAGGTGATCCACAGTCCCATTGCAAAAACTTCCAAGGCAGCAGTAGATACCGATGTTCTGCTCCTAGACCCTTCTTTCTTTTAATGTAGGAAGACCCTATGCAAATCTCAATTGGCTTAACTCTCCTCTCCAAAATAACCAGGTCATCTAACACGTGTTCACTGTTTCTCGTCTCTTTCGCAGTAATAGCCATTTCAGTCTCTTCTCCTAAAGATACAGCTTTGCTTTTATGCGGTGAGAGCACATATTCCTGCTGTAACCGGGGCATCAGGTATACCCAAACACGTCTGCGGTAAAAGCAGGCCAGCAGCAAGTTTGCACAGGTTGTTTTTAAGGCTGCGTGTCTGGGAGAAGGTGGGTGGGACGCAGGTGGTGCCAGGTCTGCGGCTGCCTTGGAGACTGCTTTAGCAAGCAGCCAACAGGTACTTGTCCTGGACCACAGTGAGAACGAATTGAGCCTACGACAAATTCAATCAAGCTAAGAAATCCTTCCACAAATGTTCCCCCTGAAAGGGTATGAAATGTTCTTCTACTTCTCTGCTAACAGAGAACACATGAAAAAGGAGCAAGCTAAAACTGGCCATCTAACAGCATCTTTGTAAAGATGCTGCTGGCTATGACCCTCCAGGAGAAGGTTTTATATTGAAATGCTCTGAGAGAGCTAGGCCTCCACCTTCATTATAGATGATAAAATAAAATTCTTGACCTAGGAAACCCACCTCAAGGAGATATTATTGGGAAAGGAGTGGGAATATCTAGGAGCTATGCTCAAATTATAGTTGCCAAAAATACAAGACAGATCCAGGTCCTTATTATATGCAGATGTTTCATATCACTCCATCTGCACAACATAAAAACCTGCTTATGATGTGCAGGGCACTGTGTGCTCCAAAATATCTCCTTCCTTTTTCCAAAAGACGGAGGTATTTTTCCATGTCTCTCAATTTAGATTTTATTTCCCAGTAATCAAAAGATGTGCTCAGAAGGTATCCATCCAAGCTGAAAACATCCTAAACTTTTCCATAAAAGATTTTTAAATTTTGCCAGATAAAACTCACTCAGTTTATTTTAAGTCACCATACTAAGACTGATATTGCTACTATGTAGATCTGGATTTTCTGTACCACAGATTTACTGTGGAGGAGACAGATTAACTTACCAGCAATACCTGACTAGTGTGAAAACAAATAGATGGACTGGAATACTTTTACGGAGAGAAAATAGATTTTGTTCTCTCATGTCCTGCATTTCATTTAGGGCATTCTTTCTTCCTTGTCCTTTCCCTATGGACAATAAGCACAACAAAGATGTTTTTCTGCCTAATGTCCTGTGCATGATGCAGTCTCAAAATGACAGGCTGGTAAATGGCATCTAATGTATCTCGTCCAGCTCCCACTCCTTTCCCATAGGCTTCCATGTACTTTTATTCCCTCAAATCATACATTTGAGAGCACAGATCACCCTCACGACTTGGGAACCCAAGACCACAGATGATGAGGCAATAATATTATATCAAGCAACTGCAGGACTCCAAAGAAGCCCAAGCCCTGGTTGCCCACCGCACTCCGAGGCGTCACCCGAAGGTCGACAACAGAAACCCCGCTGTCCTCCAGCCTTGCATCGAGCTGGGGTTCGAAACTGGGTGTTCCTCTGTCAAGCAGCCGTAATTCGGATTTCAGCCTTAACTAGCCTTTGGGGGGGCCTCTTGCCAGCAGGCTGCCTGGCACTCCAGGCTGTTTTCCACAAGATTATCCGTGGGCTGCAAATTGGCTGGTTGCTCTCAGAAGAGCACTGGAGTCCAGCAGTGCCAGTATTTAATTGTTTGCAATGTTTGTAGGGCCTGGGGCAGGCTGGTGGCTACTCAGATGGCTGTGAGAGACAGATCCCAAAGAGCTCCAGGACACTGCATCTAAAAGTGGATGGCGCAGTCCTTTCCTCCTTTAGAAAATGAGGACTTCTAATGACGCCTTTCTGCCAATTTTGAACTGCATATCCAAACGCACAAACACAGCCACGTTCATTGGACGCTGACTTAGAATAAACACCTAGTAAATAGCACACTATTAAATTACCAGCCACACAGCAAGAAGCATCAAATGCTCTTAAGCATTTCCCACAGTCAAGGATATATTCAGATGTTACATACAGAGATGGATATACATATATACACACACACCCTTCTTCATACAAACTTTCTTCCTCTCCTGCCCTGTGAGTATGTAGCGGACATGCATTTAAATCCTTTCATAAATTTAGGAATTAATTTCACCTGCAGAATTTGTCAGGAAACTCAGGATTTTTTTCTAGTTCTTGTCTCCTGGGACAGCTTGCCAAGCATACAGAAACAGAGACAACAGATGAGCTTGGCCAGCTAGACAGCTCCCTACCTGGGACTGCAGCCATTCTATTTAACCTTCTCTTCTCATCCACTAGGATCTCCCTTTCTTTCTCTAGGATCATCACAACATAAATCACTTTGAGTATACCCAGGCGAACATTTGTGATATAACTCAAATGCTCCGAAAAGTCATCATGGATGTCAGCAAAAATGGCAGGACTGAAAGCAAACTCAAACCCTTTATTCATTGAAATGGCTGGAATAGCTCCAAGAAACTTCTGCAATAGCCTGAACTGTTTGTATAAATATGCCTGTTTAGGATTTCTGAGAGTAAATTGTAGTTGCACCTGTGAATACAGCTTGTATCTCTAATCGGGGAGCACAATGGCTCTGAGAGGTGGCTTGCACTTCTATCTGCAGCTAGTGAGACTGCAGAGCCAGCAGCTTTTGAGCTAGATGACCAGCTAGAGAGATCAGCTACCAGGAAAGTGCGCTCATTAAAAGTCCCATCCTTCAGACTGGGATTTCAGAGGTCCTTCTGGAATAAAAGAGACATCGAAGTTCCTCAGATGGTTTGGGCCAAGGCCAGTGCCTTGTGAATCAAATCTGCCTGAAGTGCTGGGAGGCTGAACCCGGCCCTGATGCAAGAGTTCAAACGAGGCAAATCTCAAACATGTTTCCTGCACCTATCACGTCTCCTGCCCATCCTGCAGCCAGACTGGATATGTGACCAGGGCACCAGAGTGGTGGAGGATGTTTCTCCTGGAGAAATCCATGCACTGGGACAGGATGAGGAAGTTAGTTTGGCAACCAGGTGACCACATTTTTTATTTTCTATTTTTTAATCCAGCATGCCAAAACAAGCCCTTTCTATTATCACCCACTCCAGCTCTGCCCCCCAACTGCTGCCTTGCACATGAACTCTGGAAACAGCAATAATTGTAGTTCATTTTAAGCAATAACAGAGGCGCTCCCATGTCATTAAATACCCTTCAAGAACATGTGGAAGATGTGAACGAAGAACGAGTGGTGTCTCAGTGACTGCTGAGGAATGCGTGTTTGCTAACCGCACAAAGCGGCTGCCCCGCGAGGGAACGGCTGATCCCGACCTTCGCTGAATTAGCAAGGTTATTTCCTTGCCAGGGGACATTTTGTGCCGTTTGGGCTCTCACAGAAACAATTGGGATCCATAAATCATCTAAATTTATGCATATGCGTTCTGCCATCTATACATCCAGGCACCGCAGCCACACTGTGCTTAATATATGCGTGTACATGGACTAAATTAACTCAGTGCGAAAAATTGTGTGTCTTCACAGCAGCCCATCAGCTTCTATAAAAAAATGGAAACTACTATAAATGATGACATCTGAATCCAACAGCGGCCATCCGGCATCATTTTCGAGTTGTTTTCTGCTGACTCTGCTGTGTTCTGTTAGTCTCCTACTGTGGAGACTCAGCATGTCCTATGCACCCTGGGAGCTTACCCCATAGTCCCTCCTCAAACATTTTGGGTTGGTTTGGATGTTTTAAAGAGGAAAGTTTCCTTTAAACCCTCTTCTTTTTTTTTGCGCTACAGAAGACGCAACACTACAGATAATATCTTCCATGTGCAAAGGCACGCACAGCGTTTCTTCCCCTCAGCAGAGCACCACTGGCCAGATGTTTCCAGAGAAAATGCTTAGCGTCATTGCAAATTATTGTCGAGGCCCACAGCAGCCATCCCAGGTGCTGCAATTTTGGCAAGCACTGGAGTTCAGGATTTGCAGTACTCAGAATCAGGTGAAGCCTGTTGCTCGGCCTGAGGAAGGACCACTTAGTTTTACTGTCACAGGATTCAGGGGGGAAAAAGACACCTCATGATGTGGGCAGCTCCTGGAACAGGGGTAATGAAATCGCTTCCTAACATCAATGTGGATCAATAAATGCACTGAAGCACAGGATTTTCTTCATTTTCTCCTCTTTTTCAAAGACACAAATTAGTTTTTAAGGATAAAATTTTGGAGCTGAGTTATTGAAGATGTCGACTCACAAACCAAACCTACCAAACACAAGGTCACCTCAACTCTAGTAGCGCCAAAGGACAGACAATTTGGACAAGCCTCTCTAGGGTCAGCATCCTTCAGCCTCCTGCCATGAACAGTTTCATCAACTGTCCTGAAGGGAACCCAAGGATGCAGCAGTTTTTCCTCTGACCTCAGCTACAAGGCATTAGGGAAGGCAGTGAAAAGGAACCAGCTAAGCACCATAAGGTTAGTCTCCTAATTACTCAAGATGTCGGTTTTCCAGAAGTTCCTCTGACATCAGGGAGAACAACAGCTTTTCAACTGTACTTAAAAAATCCAGCCATTTAAGCGTCTACATTTGGATTTTGAGTCGTGGGCATCTTTTGCATTGAATTGTCAAATACCTCCAAAATTTGTACTGGGATAAAAAATAATTTGGATAAAGGCAAGAGTTTGGCTTTCTGGTCAGGACTCAGCATAAGAACTGCAAGGGAGGTGGGACAGAGGAAACAGCCACATCAGGAAGGCAAGGCAAAGAAAGGAAATTCAGAATATTCCAATCTCTTTACTTTTTACTTGCAGTATTGCAGCTTTGAGGGTGGACAAGTGATGCTGCACAGGCCTTTGGGCTGTGTAGGAAACCAGCCACTGACTGGCTCAGCTTCTCTGCTAGGTCCTCGCATTCCCTCCTCTAATCCCCGCTTATCCCGACTCTGGCTTGCTCACGCCTCGGGATTTGGCAGCTCAGTATTTCCCAGCTCAGACCAGTCACTCGTGCTGTTCAGGCCAAGGCATTATTCCGCCCTCCTCTCCTCCAGACTGAGGTGCAAAGGTGCAGAAATGTCTGGGGATGAGCCCAAAGCCAGGCGGTCCCGCGTGCCCACAGCACCATAGGCATCCAGGGGCCCGACATCCTTCTCGGAGGCTCCTTTGATCTCGCCGGGATCGTGCATGCGGGAGCTCCAGACGCTACAGCCTGCGTATCAGCCAGCACAGAGACACGGGCAGCGCAGATAGCTGGGGAGATTAACGCATACATATTTAATAGGCAAGCAGTGACTTGTTTTATGGTCCTCATTCATAATTTATTGCTTGAGAGCTCCAACAGTTGCCAATGTTCCTATTAGTTTTGCGTTAGATATGATTTCACAAAAACAAATCAGAGCAGAAAGGGGCAGAGGGAGGGGGAAGATAAGAAGAGGCCGCTTCTTTTTTTGGCCCATTCCTTGGATCAGACATTCGGGGCGAGCGCAGGACAGCATCTCCACTTGGCAAGCTCTGCTTTGGCACTAGGCACGGGAGCATAAAGCGCACTTCATTTCACAAACATAACTTCTTCGTCGTCTTCTTTTTCTTTTTTTCCCCTTTAGATCCTTTCCAAGAATTCTGTAAGGACATGAATTGACTTCTCAATCGCGTGTTTTATGCTCTCCCTCATTGAGGCAACAGGCTCGCAGAAAAGGCTGCTGACAACTGTTCTATTGTGGAGCCAAACCTATTTATGCCAAGACAGATTTTTTCACTTTTTTCTTCCCCTCCCTCTTCTCTCAATATTTTCCCCTTTCAGACTTTTAATAAGGCATTAAGAGGGAAGAGCAATAATGCAGACCAACAGAGCTTCAGTATGACCATATGCACATCGTCCCAATCGCTGCATCCCATAGTGTAGTAGTTAATTTTGTGTGCCGTATTTTATGTCACACTTATTAGCCTGAAGTGCAGTAATGCACATTTCCATTCACAGGAGAGCCGCTTCTGAATAGCGAGGCCAAGAATGGGTAATAATAAGAGTATATTCTATGTGGCAGGGATCATGCTAATTAGGCAGGCTTGGAATTCTCTGTCAAACACTATAAAATGTTGCCGTGCTTATATAAATGTTTAATAATGAAAATGGTAATAAACTGAATGGGGTAGCTGGGGAAAAACAATCATTTGAATAGCTTTTTGAGCGCGAGAGATGACACAGTCCATGGCTTCTGCAAAATCTGCTGTTCAGAAGCACTTTATTGGGCTCACTAAGAGCTTGCCCTGCGTGCTCGGCCTCTTTGTGCCAACACAAGCCCCTCCGCGCAGGTGGTAGCGGCCACCGTGGCCGACGCGAGCGGCCACCGTGGCCTCGCACCAGCCTCGGCTGGACTGATGCCTATGGACAGGATCTGCTCCAGGCAGACCCATTTCAGGTGACAGGAAACCTATTGCTCCGGCGGACTCCAAGGCTGCTTTTCCAGAGCATTATCACTACTTCGTCCTCTCCAAACGGCACCTGTGTGATGGCCTCAGTGGCAGAGCAACACTGACTGCAGACTGCTGAGCGCCACCAGGCAACTCAGCCCCACGCAGGGCTGTTTATTTACCAAAAATATATATATTTCTAACAAAATGTCCAACATTTAAAACTTTTAAAAAATTATTTAGACAAATTCTGAAGTCAACAAAATGGGTTCACACTGAAACAAAAGCAAGTATATTATTCTAACATAATGTATAATAAAAATTATTATCCATAAAAATAATTCTGTAGTCTGTAGCAGAGGAAAGGCATAAGTTTCTAAGGACAAATGAAGGACAACAGCCTTTTAACTGATGCCAATGCAACCTGCAAAGTCCCAAATAACGGCAGTAACATGAGTGTGACGGAGTCCGAAGTATCCTAGGATCCTGTTCATGCAAAGATGCGAACCGAATGGCTCCTTCCCTATGAAGTGTGCGCTGCGCTGGCCAGCTCCCATGGGACCAGTTTGGTGGCTCACCCACGCGCTGGGCGAGAGGGAAGGATGTTAAGCACTGGCACACAAGTGCCAAGGGAATGGCTGGGGGGGCTGGCTGCAGCCTCCAGAAGCAGCAAGGAAATTGCAGGCTCCAAAGACAGCTTTATAGCGAAGACTCCACCGTACATCCCAAATGCTGCTGGTCATCTACTCCGTGAAAAGGCACCATGGAAAAGTAGCTGTCTTGAGACATATGAGGAAGGCTAGGCTGGAGGGCAAGGGATTCCCTCTATCCCCTCTTCCCTGTGCTTTGTTTTTTTTACAAAAGAAAACCAAACAAACTCAAATCCTGCCCAGCCAATTGAACCCTGAAATACTGCTGTGAGTCTGAGCTAGTGAATCAGAACCAGCGCAGGTAGTGGCGGAAGTAGTATGTTGACCTGTTTTACGCTTTGCTGTAAATTGAAATAAATACCTAAAAATAAATACTCGAAGGACAGACTCAGGAGGCTCCCTCAGAGACAGAAAGTAACACACATACAAACGACGCAATTAGGGCAAACTGACTCTGCGGACTAATGATATGTAATGTCCAGGTTTTCTTGCAAAGGAGACTGCACTTGAAAAATGGAAGCCTGAATCTTAACCATCTCACTGAGATCAGTTAAATGCAGATCCTCTGATGCAGAACTGATAGGAAATGGGATAGCAGCTGAGGGAAAAGAATTAGAAGAAATGTCCTTCAGCTTGGGACCTCTCCACCAGAGCTGCAGGATGGCTCACTTTGATTCTTTGATATGCGATTATATTCCCGTTTGCAGCTTTTTATTTAGGCCCAGCACAGCTCAGCGTCTCTGAGTCAATACAAAGACAAAATTGCCATGAATGTTGCTATTTTTCTGCGCCATCTAAGATGCACCAGTGTGTCCTTGTCTCTAAATAGCTCATAACTGATGTCAGCTATTCTGCATCTTTTGTTAAAAGATATCACGTGAACAGTTTTTGGAAAATTCTGTTTTGTTTCTAAAATTGAGAAGTGACATAGACAAAAAAAGATTACCACAAGGCTAAAAAAAAAAAATATTTTTATTCACTATGTAATTGCTTCCATGGATCATTATAATGTAATCTCTGCTAATTCAATTTATTTTTCCCCTTCTTTATTTTCTTGTATTATTTCATGGTACTTCGAGAAAGACACTAACATAATGACTTACATTCCCAAGAACAAAATTGCTGCATACAGCCTTCTCAATAGTTCCAGAGAATGTTTAACTTGCTAAGCCCTGGTCCACCAGCGAAATGGCTCAGATTTTCCTTTGTTTTTACCAGTAACAACCGATCATTATTTCTACTGCCTCCGGTCCCACTGTACAAAGACAAAAACAGGCTTATTTATCATTGTGGCAATAAAAAGTGTCTCTTAAGGTGGTCCTACAGCGTATAATAATCAGTTCAAAAGTTTTCTTTAAGACAGGCCTAAATTTTAACTTATAAATCATCTGCCAGCATCTTTAAAGTATCCTAAGGATAAAGACAGCAGCCTGGTGAACAAGCTTGAAGAGTCCAGGCCAGTAAATCTGAAGGAGGAAAAAGAAGGAAAGGGGAAGGGGAAGGGGCCGGGGACGGGGAAGGGGAAGGGGACGGGCTCGGGG
>JAWLRI010001106.1:501642-583517 GCA_034781795.1 Crypturellus tataupa
GCTGGAGAGAGTCCAGCGCAGGACCACGAGGATGATCAGGGGCCTGGAACATCTGCCCTATGAGGAGAGGCTGAGGGGGCTGGGCCTGTTCAGCCTGGAGAAAAGAAGGCTGAGAGGGGACATGATCAGTGTGTATAAGTACCTCAAGGGAGGGAGTGAGGAGGATGGGGCTGGCCTCTTTTCAGTGGTGGCCAGCGATAGGACAAGAGGAAATGGCCACAAACTGAAGCACCAAACATTTCACAGGAACTTAAGGAAAAATTTTTTGACAGTGATGGTGATGGAGCAGTGGAACAGGCTGCCCAGAGAGGTTGTGGAGTCTCCTTCCCTGGAGATCTTCAAAACCCACCTGGATGCAGCCCTGTGCCACGTGCTCTAGGTGGCCCTGTGTGTACAAGGGGTTGGACTAGATGATCTCTAAAGGACCCTTCCAACCTTAAAAATTCTACGATTCATCATTGAAACAGGAAAACCAAAGGCCACAGCTGTAATTACCTCAAAAACTTGCAAATACCAGGGGAAACTACAAAAACAAACCAAGAGCAGAAAGCACTTTATTATTAAGAAAGAAACTATCAGCACTCACATACTGTGCAGGTTTTGGGTACACTGCAAGAAATCAGGGTATAAAATCAACGTATAGGCCACCTGCAGTTGATCTCAGTTGTGCAAGTGCCCCTTGAGCGGTGCCAGCGAGGCACTGAAATAGAGTTACCCTTTAGGATGAAAGCCACAGCTGCTCTAGGCAAGATAGACTGTAACAGGGCACAAAACCCACAGAGAGAGAGACCTGAGTGAAAACTTTGAAGAAGATCCTGTTTCTTTCTTGCTTCCATTTTCAGGCATGGAAGACCTTCAGTGAAAATCCAGGTCAACACCTAGGATCCAGGCAAAGTTCAGTTAGATGGAGACTATTATGAATTTTTGACATTACTTTCCCATCTAAACTCCATGTCCATGTCCATGTCCATGTCCATGTCCATGTCCAAAATGCCATGCTCCAAGGTTTTGATCTCTTCTGAAGGATCCAGAAAGGAACAGATGGATGGGAGGAGAAGGAGGGAAAAATTCTTGTCCTGTGAGATGAAATGTGTCAATGGGTGCTTGGTTTTGACCTGGTCTACCACCCAAAACCTTGAACTGTCCTAATGTGGTGTGTTAGTGATGCACAGCACACAGAGATAGTGGTCCTGATCCCTTTTAGCAGATGTTAGCCTCTCTAATGCGCTTTTTCTGTAACTGACCCCTGCTGAAGCACCTGGCTAGGACTTGCCAGCAATTAGAACATTCCTGCTTGACACATACCTATTTCCACACACCAGGATCACTAAAATTGATTTGAAGAGATTCCTCACGGAACATGAAGGACAAGTTTTGTTTCAAGAACTGTGGTGATCTCCGTAACTTCCTTTGAGACATACAAAAATTCATTTTGGGAGGTCAGCAGCAATGCAACAAACAGTGCCAAAGGTTAGCAACAGGACAGGTAGGGGCTTTCTGAAAAAAATAACATTACCATCTTGCTTGATTCAGAAAATGTCGAATTGCTGCAGCATTTTTAATTACAAAGTGAGAACTTCAATTATTCCTTTCCATAATGGTTCTTCTGGTATCTTTTTTGCTATGAAACACTACAAATGAAAGCCAGCTTATATGATTAGGAAGGGAAACCTTTCTTTGTGGGAGTCTGGATCATGAGGCAACAGAGCACACAAAGCAAACTATCCCTCAGTCATCCTTGGTTTAGAAGAAACAAATGCTGAAGAACAGAAATGAATTATTTTTCTGCTTTAATGTGCAACTCAAAGCAAATATGCACAAGAGATGACATTAGGGTAGGAGTGAGTGAAGGCTATTGTTTTGTGGGTGATTTACATGGAGGGGAAGTTAAAAGCAAAAAAGAGAAAAGACAAGACAAGATGCAAGCTAAATTTTTAATAAGGAGCATTTAGGAGCACATAGCTTCTTCTGCAAAGACAGTGAATCTTTAATGCAAAAATTACTTCGAAAAGGCAATTATCTCAAAAAGAAATTACTCTGATCTGCAGAGGGACAAAATTTAATAATTAAAGAACACACTGAGAGATTTTACTGCTATTTTAAGTGCTTTCCTAGTGCCATCTCAGCTTTGAAGATTCAATTGTTGCCTGCATTACGTAAGGACAGCGAGTTCAAGCTAAGCCCTCAGTCAGCCACGCTGTTCTAGAAACATGGCAACCTTTAGAGACCACTGACCAAAGAAAATCCACAGAGAAGACCAGGGGTATTGGTATGTAGGGGAGTGCAGGACGAAGAAGGAAGTATTTTAAATAAAATAACCCAGCTGATCCATCTGAAGAACGAAGGCATCAGCACAACATTCAGCCCAGTTTCCCCTCATTTCCTGACCTCCTCGGGGCTTGACTTTGCCCCATTTCAGGGACCAGAGAGCCAGGCTACGATCATCCTAGGCCTTGTCCATGGTGACAGTGACACGGTGGCAGAGCTTTCTCGTCACATCCCAAAATCCCCTCATTCCCTACTGAAGCAGAATAGGTGAAGTGTGGCTCCAGCTCTCTGTGCCCTGCTCCATCTGGGGAAGTTCTTCCCCTTCACCTGGGGAAGCGTGAGGGACCCCATCACACACTAGGCAGGTTTGTATCAGGGGTGGCACCTCGAAAGGGATGTGTTCAATGTAGCATGTGTCTGAAATGGGAAAAGTGAGAGGCAGAGACACCCACCAGCACCATGCCTGTAGGGCAGCAGCAGTGTCCAGGCTACGCCGGGTGGTATACTACGTTGTGTATGAAGGAGCTTCAGCCTGTGCTTATTTGCCCCGGCATGGGCAGTTGGACTTAGCATCTCCTTAACTGCTGAGCCATCTAAGGACATACAAGCTCAAAGCCTCAACAGACAGCAAAGATACAAGGCAAGCAGCCTTTCCTTCCCTTTGCAGGATACATTATGACTCCAAAATTACAGAAGAAATAGCTCCCGTTATACGCTCCAAGCCATATCAAAAAATGAAAAACAGAGGCAGAGTGATCTTGCAAATATACACACGGCTGTTCAGATTGAGCAATACTGCTCAGTCAAGCACATCTAGGCCTTTTTCCTTTCTTTTCCCCTCTTCCCCTGTCCCTCTCCCTTCCCTGTGCTAATGTTCTCTGCACAAATGTCCACTCACAAATGTGCTGAAAAGTAGGAAGATTTTTGGTTTGTCAAGAGAAAGGATCTTTTTTTTCTTTTTGCTGCCTGTGTTTTGAAAGGATGCTTCCATGTTGATAATTTCCCTTTTTTTTGTGATTTTTTTTTTCATAAATGTTCAGGAGATTGCCGTTTTCTGAATATGCTCATGGTTGTCCATTCAAACATGGTTCTCCACACTCAGAAGAAACTTAACCAGCTACAGACATGTCCTGCGACTTTTGCCTAAAACAATAAAGATCATTTGAAGCTCCCTGGCTTCAAAAAGAATTTTGATGGCTTTTCTAGATTCATTTATGAAACATTAAAACATTGTGTCTACTTCAAACACAACTCAGTGATTTCAGAAACCAAGGTAACTTTTCCTATTCTGTAATCTCAGCACAGTTCAGGTTGAGTGGAAAAGGCTGAGAAGGAGGAAAAAATGTTTATTTTTAGCTAAATATGACTGAAACGGTACTTCAGGAGAAATCAGAAGGCTCAGGGGTCCGTTAGAGTTGCATCTCTTAGGTGTGGTGCCTAAAACCAAAAGCAAGCAGACTTGGAGAAGGTGTGGAAGAAGAGGAGGACTAAGGATGAGGAAGAAGGGGATTGGAGCAGTTTGCGCAATGGGAAGAAATGTAAAAGCTGCCACTGAAGGACAGCAGGGAAGCATGGGGAGGGACAGACACCTCCAGCTTCAGAGAGACCACGGACAAGAAGGATGAGCCCAGATGAGCAAAGACTTGGCAGACTGGGAGCCCAAGCTGGAAGGGACCATCTGGGACATGGAAAGGCTGGTTTCTGCTCACCGAGGAAGGGGAGGGATTTAGACTCGGATGGCTCCAGAAGAGAGGCTGAGGTGATGTGGCCGTCAAGAGCAAAAGGGGAGCGCATTGCTGGGATACAGAGCTGTTAAAACATTGGAGATGCTTCATTTCCCTGATGTTTGCATTTCAAATGAAAAGCATGTGTCCTTCCATCAAAATATTAGAAACAAATGCAGAATAGCAGTGTTCAAAAATAGGGCACTAAAAGCCAGCTCAGAAAAAAAGCTTTAGTTAGAAGAAGAAAAATAATCTTGGAGAGTGTAAGAGTTCACAGTATTAACAAAAGACAGAGGCTGTTTGCATAGCAATCAAGTAGTTATGTACTATTTTCTCAGACTGAACCGCTTAGTTAAATTGCATTTGACCTTCCTTTATTCTGTGCTTTGAATTTATTTCAAACTTCAAAAATATTTTCATCTCAGCTATTGAAGAAACCCACAACCCCAACAACAGGGAAATCTCACACACTGCAGATGAAAATGCAAGGTGCATCCTCAGGACTCGAAGATGCCCGAAGCGCAGCTCCAAACACAGGTGGGCAGGACACAGGCAGCAGGAGGCCAGGAAGAGCTGGGACTCGGTCACAAAACTCTGACTCATGACGCCTCCCTTCCTTCCTCTTTACTCCAGCAAAGGGCTAGGGGCAGGAATTGTGTTTCTGCCTATGCTTTGGGTCACTAGGAAATTACTGCCCACACTACAAAGAAAAGGTTGCTCCATTAGGACAGAGGAGTTAAAGCTCCTCTCAAACCCACTTTTTTCCAACTCATGTGATCCAGGGTAAGAGAAAGCTGGAAGGTAATACCTATATATATAGATATATAAAAAATATATATATTATATATTATACATAGGTTATATATAGGTATATAGGTATACCTATATATTATATATAGGTATATAAAATATATATATTTTAAAGGTCAGATGACTGCATGAGACATGCGTTTCCTTAGCCTTACTTGTTTGCATATGAATGTGGTCTGAGTCACAGTTTGGCCATAAACTGTCCACAGCTCGTATGTTGAAAAATCAGTAGGGTTCAAGTCGGCGTGGTCAGCACAACCAGCTGAAGAGCTATTTCAGACTGAAGCCATCTGCCCGAAGGAAGGGCAGAGGTGAACTCATGTGGTTTTGGACACCGGGAGCAGTCCTGGCTGCCCTGACGTCAGCTTCTCAACCTCCTGTTGTTTACAGCAATCACTATTACAACGCAAGGCTTTTTGTGTGTTTGCGGTTTGTTTTTTTTTATTATGAAGGTCTTGTTTTTTCTCTGTGCATTAAAAAGGCGCTAACCCTCAGTTCCAGAAAGGCAGGGGCAGAAGATCTGGAAAGGGGAGCAGACACTCAGCTCACACCTGAGGACATGCAGCAGGGGCAGAGCAGGCTCAAGGTTTCTGGGCGGGTGGGAAGCAGCGCGATTCGCTTCCCCCAGGCTGAGGATGCTCACGGGAGCTCCCAGTCTCACACCTTCCTTCCCCAGCACTTCCCGGCAGCAGCAGCAGCTCCAGGAACAGTGAGATCATATCCTTTGCTGGAGCATCCGTGCACTCGTGGCAAGATAACACTCCCCATATTGAAAATAATCTGCGACATATAGCTCTGCTCTTGAATTTTTCACTGTTTTTAATTTGAGCTCAGTGTGATGAAATCCTTGCTAACAGAGACGCCTCAGAAATAGACAACAAGATAGCTGGCAAAACTGAACTAACTCGGGTGTTTATTTTTGCCTTTGGCTCGAGAAACAAAGTCACCCACAGCTTTACTTGTTATCTGGCAAAATGATGACTTAACCAGCTGGGGAAGCCTGAACGAAGAATTATAGGGAAGCTCAATGTTTACACCTCTCCGTATATGACCATCTGCCTGCATTTAACTCATCTGTTCAAGGCAGTCGGATGGATTATTGACTGGAATAAAGTTTGAATAAGCAATATGGGAACCCTCAGGACTGGGGACTAGTCTCACTGGAGGCAGAGCCAGGAGCAGGAGGCCTCCAAGTCCTGGGACAGGGAGGGAGGTGCTGTTCTTCCTCCACAAACAGTGCCATAAAAAAGGCAGGAGACCACGTAGACAGGGTGACGATGGCCATACTGAACGCGGCCAAAAAGCTGGAGGTACAATTACAGCAAAGGAAAGCAGAAGACCAGGACGGTATGTTCCTCAGTGAGTTTGCCCCTTAGTTTTGCTTTGCCTATTTATTTTGCTTAGTTTCAGAATTTATTACTCTCGAGCAAGCAGAAGAATTGTATCTTGGGAGTGCCGTCTAAGCGGCAGCAGTGGGAATGACACTAGACAGACACAGAGCTGAAACAAAGCCCCTTGAATTCCTGGTATCATACTTGGAAGCGCAGGCAAGGCTTGCTGGAAAAGAAATACAGCTGAATTTAGACGAGGGAGTATGTTTTAAATTAACTCCTCAAATACGTGAACTCCTCCTAACGCAGTAGACCTTAATTCTCTGATAACCAAACGGAGCCCCCACGGCAGCCCTTGCTCTGAAAATCCATGCCACAAACTTTGGGGCTTTCCCCTCAGTACACAGTGAATTTCTTCCTCAAGCCTTGAGCCACATGTTTGCAGTTTGGGCTGTAGTTTAGCCTATCTCAGCCTGCAGCAAGGTCCCATATAACCAAGGCAGTATTATTTAAAAGGGCATTGTGTGAATTCTGAGGCCAAAACAGGGAAAAGTCAGAGCTTTTCAATATGACTTTACCGGATCTGCAGTTTTTATATGATCTGCAGCTTCTATGAAAACGTTAGTTTTTATATAGTTATTGACTGATACATAAGGCCTGGTCTTTAGCAAGTTACCCCTCCCCTACTGAAATAAAATTTTGACAAAAACTTCATTAGCCCCCACTGGCTCATACTTGCTGCTAACCTGCAGAGGCCAACAAGGAATTTCTACTCCTCAGAATAGAACTGAAGATGTGTTTAGATATTAGAGCTTAAGACTGAGAAAAAAGGAGGACCTGCCCTAGGTCTTTTGCAGCAAACACTAACACAAAAATAGGGTAGCTGCCCAAATAATACCAAATGAAATTGGGTCTGTGGGCATTTTTCTAAGAAAAAAGATCGTGGGTGGATTCATCAAGGACAGATTTCCATAGCCCAGATGAGCTTTACTGGCGCCCACAGGAAGATGGGCTCCATGGGCCGTGTTGCTACATTTCCACCTACAGCAGACGAGCGCTCAAACGTGCTCAAGTCTAGGACCAATTTCGCAATGATTAGTACCAACACTGGAAAACTGCCCTCTTACAGGCCATGTAGTCAGTAGCACAGCATGAAGTTACATCCAGCCTGTTAAAATATATGCTCATACAGATACACGCACCGAAATGCACATCCTCACAAGGAGGCTCCTCTTCGAAAGAGTAAGTGCCCCCCATGCTCTTCTTCAAAAACTTTGATCTAGCTGGAGAGAAAGGTGTCGATGGAAACTATGAACACTACTGGATGCCGGACAATTTTCACAAGGAGAGGAGAAAGTAGCACATCAAAAAGCTTCCACATGGAGAAAAACATGTATCTGTAAGCTTAACAGAGAGGACATTTCACCTGAAAAAAGGAGTCGCTCTGGACAGTTGTCGGTCAAAAGGTGTTTTTCCATGAGGGAAGGAACTAGCCCAGAGAGCTCTCCGAGATGAAAACCTCTGGTTTACAGAGAGCTTCCAGGAGGCACTATTTTATCAGATGTTGCATGATAATAAATCATGTCTTCTCAATGCAGCTCTTCAGTGTAATAAATACTCTTGAGATCTCTGCAGGATCTGAACGTACTTTTCTCACCAAAAAAAAAATAAAACAGAAAAACAGAAAAACCTGGTACCTATTACAGGCTGACTCCCTATCTCTGGAGCACATTAAAAATAACAATAATAAAAAAAAAATATTGGTGTCATTACCCCCTCTTATACAGCATGGTATCTTAACACTTATTCCTTAATATGAAGCAAAATCCTGACCAACCAAACCAGCTCCCAAAGGTGAGTCCTGGGTGCATGCAGGATGCTGCGTATTTATGCACATACAAAGGGAAATCAAAGAGGAAAGCCACCAGAATGGATAAGAGACACATAAAAACCTTACAACTAGATAACTGATTTAATTCGAAGACCAAAATCCCTCTCTCCTAGCGACATTACCAGCAATATTACTCCATCGATACCATCCAGTCTATGCGAACTCCTTTATATGGCTAAAGAGTCAGGTCCTGCTTTCCAAAATAAGGCCAGTTTCACTTGCAGAAGCAAGACCGCTGAGTATTGTTTACAGCTCGAGCACTTTGGCCATTTGCCACTGCTTTTCAGTATGCCTGTAAATGCCAGAGAGCTACACCTCAAAATCATGAGGAAGAACTGGAAAGTAAATATCAGAAAGAACACTAAGTATCCAGAAATAATGGGCATACGCAACAAAATAAAATGGAAAAGCCATACTATATAAAGTACATTTTCCCCATAGCATAACAAAGGAGAAAAAAAAAAGACATGAAAGATAGTTATCTATATTTCTTACATTCACACATAATGTGAAAAAGTATAGAAAACGAATATAAGTCTTTTTCTCGTCATAAAAGAGTCAAAGAAATGCAAGACGATGAAGCATTTTGGGAGAAGAACAGAGCCAAACTGGTATTCTGCTACGTCATTTTTAAGTCAGAGAAAACTGCTTGCAATGTCGTGAATATATCATTTTTCAAATACTGGTAAAATGCTAGCTGTATTTTCACAACAGATAATTTCTCTGCTATTATAGAGGGAGTGTTAAACAGGTGTATTGCACTCCCTTTTACAACTGTGATTAACACTCCTAACTGGAAAATTATCTGCGAGAGAAACATTTACGCTTGTGCTGACGTGAGGCCGGCCAGTAGCAGGCAGGGACGCAGAGCAGACGCAGGTTATGGTCTTGGCCAGCTACCCCAAATGAAAATTCCAGGTTAGCCTTCTGCGCCCCACACTGACAGCTCACGAGGCAATGGATGGGAGGGCAGTTAAGTCTTAGCATCAGTGCTGCAAAGCCCCCGCTGCTTTGCATGCACAAGAGCAGGGAAGGGAAGTTATTACAGCTACAGGTGGTCTAAATCTCCCCACACCAAAACAGAAACCTCCTCTGCTTTTCTGCCCTGGCAGCAGGATCAAAATATGAAGTATCTGGCTTTGTATTTTGTGGAGGGTTTCTTTTTTTTCCTGATTTTGTTGTTGTTGCTTGTTCCTTGTTCAGCCTCAGGGGTTCCCAGCCCCGATTCATGCTTAAAAGTCAGGATGTGTCACTCTGCTTTGGGGTGAATACATGAATGTAATGAGGATGTAGTAAGAGGTGGCCACATAATCGACAAATAGTAGTTTGATCAGCTTTTACAGCAATCTGAAACCTAACTTAGCTTCAGAGCTGCAGAGTCTTGTCCCATACATTCTGTCTATACATTTCTGTGTGTCCGCAGTCACATCCTATGGATTAAGTACCAGCACCAGCTCATTAACAAAAACAGCTTGGCTGATTGCACCTTCCCTTGGCTGCTGGCTCTTGCAATTCTCCCTACCTCACTCCAAGATGACCCAAAATCTGGTGTATTCAAAGCCTTAGCCTTCCCCAAACAATCTGGAGGCTCCGAGACGGCGGCTTGGGGACCATCCCTGCAGCCGGCCCCTCCACGACGTCCTGCACCAAACGACAGCTACCAGAAAGTTCCAGCCATCCCTTCCCTCGAGCTACAGTCATTTTGCTTCCAATTTGTTGTCCAAGCACCGCTAATTTCATTATCATTTTACACATGATAATGAGACACATGCTGGTCGTGTGGCCTTTCCCATTCCCCCCGGGGCCTGATGAATATATATCCTGCATAATTAAGGAGGGCCTGTTTTGGCATACAAATTCATTAGTGTTTTAATACAAAAATGCACAAAAGGGGAATGAATGTTTCATGACAACTAAAATAACCCTTTATTGCTGAAAAGATTGACCGCGCTCAAGCCATCAATCTAAGTGGGTTTGTTTTCTGACAAAGTCAGCATTTAAAAATCCCCTGAGCACACTAATGAAGACTAGTGGAGTATTTAGAAAATGACAGCTTACAGTTTCTGGCAGCTTTCATCCAGATCCCTAATGTCTTCTGATGTTCTGTCCTTTACATTAATTCTATTATAGATATAAAGAGAAGACTGACATGAGTCTCTCCTATTAGTGTAAAATAAGAAGTTTGCTGTCAACCATTTGAAATGGAAGCTGGAGCTTCAGTCTTAATGCTGCATCCAACAGGCTGATGAGGATTTCACCCTTTTTTTACTTCTAAGGCATAACCCGAGTGCAGCCATATTTCACTGTAGTAAGATTTTCTTTCCATATCATTTAGGAAATCAAGAGTCGATTTGGGCTTCTCTAATTTTGAGGAGGAAGAAACAGAAAGATGAGAAGTCCAGAATGTTGTTAGGTAAAGCACGTAGGGACTGTGCTTAGCCACACTTTAATGTTTGTTTGACCACTAAGAGTTGACCACTTAGTTCTATATTAAAATATACTGTTGCGGGCTCCTGGGGACGTACATGAGGCAACAACCTTGCTAGCACTGCAGCAGCTTAGCACTCAGCGAGCACCACAATTGTTTCAGATACAGGAAAGCTCACAGCAAAGGTTCAAGGCGGCCCAACTCAATCTGAATCCTTGCTAAAAGTGAGAAAAATGAGGATGACTCACACGGTCTCTCAAAAATCAGGATAAAATCTAAATCTGCTATATCAGTAGATTTGAGGGGGGGAAGGGGATGCTTAGAAAGAAACACCAATGACCATTTTTTTCCAGGCTTTATTATTATTATTATTATTATTATTATTATTATTATTATTATTATTATTATTATTATTATTTCGGCTTGGCAGGCACCCTGGGAGTCCAGCCTCCTACCCAAAGCAGAGTCAACAGTGAATTAAGACCAGTTTGTTCAGGATTCAGGAGTCTGGAAGACCTTCAAGGACAGAGATGCAGTTTCTCTGGGCAACTTGTTCCTGTCTTTGTAGTGATTTTTTCTTATCTCAGGTCAGCCCTTGCTCTGTTTCAACTTACAGGCGTCGTCTCCTGTCCTCCTGCTAAGGAACCTGGCTCCACCTTCTCCATATCATCCACCTGAGGGACAGGTGGGCTGCTCTTGGGTCCCTTTAAGTTGTCTCTTCTCCAGGCTGCCCTAGTTGGGCTCCTCCAACCTGCCCTCACCAGGCCAATGATCCTGCATATTAACATTCTCATGGCCCTTTGCTCAACTTGCTCCAGTTCATCAACATCTTTCACTTTCACAAACAGTTTTCTTTCTGCAAGCCTTAGGAAATAATTTCCAAACTACTGAAAGCTGTGACTAAGCCCAGCTGCCCTAAAGCCCTTGATTCCCAAGAGGGCTCTGGCCCCAGAGGATGGAATTTGAGAGCCACAGGATCTCTCGTGCTGAGGCGGAGGAGAGCACAACCTCTCCTAATGGCTCTTCCCTCCGGAGCAGAAACCGGGACCTCAGACTTTCCAAACAAATGAGCTATCGGCACCCGCCTGTGAGTGTCACAGCCAGTCCGGGCCTGCTGCACCACCACGCCAGGGGACCGCGCACCGCTGCTGTGTCCTCCTCACCTACTTGAGGCAGCCTGTAGGCAGTCTGTACTGCGGGTGCATAGGTTCAGCCCTGCTGATGATAAACAAATATATAAAAGCATACACAGGATCCCTCTCTTTCTAAAGGAGATTTCAAGTGGTCAGGCTAACCACTCCTTGTATTTCCCCACTGATTGTCAAGGGAATGGGAATGAATGACTGAGAGGCAGTTGGTCTAAACTAGCTGAGATAAATTTTTACTACCGACCAATCTGGAAGCACTGCGGACTTTCAGTTCCTGTGTTTTACTATGTGATTTCTCCATCAGAATCACAGCACCAAGTTTGAATTTTAAAACCATTGTGGAATTCTTTATAATCGGGCATTCATGAGGCACTCGTAAGGTAAGCCGTGAGCAGAAAACATTAAATAAACCCTTCCAACCATACTGAAAGCAACAAAAATTAGTTTGAAAAACTGAAACAGCAGGGAAAAGCAGCCCCTGAGTTGTCATCAAAATGTCCATAGAAAAAATCATCTGCTTGTAGTAAGAACCAAGCTTATCTGAAAGGGTATGATGCCATCCTTTCACCAGGTGACAGAGTACTTCTCAGGTAGAGAGGGACTCTGCAATTAAGAAGCTACTGAGAATACATAATCCAGTTACATATATAATAAAATAAAAGGCACAGGCCCCATGAACCCCTTACTTCCCTGCAAGTTCTTGGATATATTACTGGCCTTCTAGCCAGTGCAAAGGAAGACATAAAGAGCAAGGCAGATCAAAATAGTAGTATTTCCAGATGAGGGCAACTTTTTGACTCCTGAAATTTTGATAACAAGAGGGAAAATTAGCTACCAAACAGGGTTTGTGTCAGGGATACTACTCTTGAGCCCAGAGATTGAAAGATTTGTCCTTGGGAAGGAAATTAGCTTGACCCTGTAAGTGAAGAAACCTCTGACGAGGCTGAGCCTACGTTCAGATCCACAGCAAAAAGCCACAAATGCCAAAATGAAACCAGGGAACCTGAACAGAAGACAAACTCAAGGTCATCCAACTAGCAAAGCGCAAACAGCACAGCTAAAACTCCTTGCCCATTGATAAGCTAGAGCGTAGGTTTTAGTTAACTGATAAACACTTAAAGACTATGAAATACACTTTAATGCACTGGCTTGTGAGTTAATGAACCAGTGTATTCCTCAAGACGGACTCGGAATACCTTGGCTGCAGTTCCTAAGGCCTTTATGGTTTTATATTTGATTCATGTGCCAGATGCCTCTACTTCTGAGCCAGGTATTCTTGCCACTTCTCTGACCTTTTAAAAGCCTCACGTCTTCTGTGCAATGACAACTGTGAAATTCCCAGAAATCAACTTTGTTTTTCTTCCTTTCTGATTTCTGGTGCTTTCTCGTGACAAAACTACTCTCTTAGCTCTGTTTTGCCTCCCTACATCACTCCTCGCTCTGCTCAGTGCTTCTTTATAAAAGCTGCATCAATTTTTAATAAAGCCTTCCCACACCTGCACAGCTGTGTCACCTGTGGTAATTCCAGTGCTCGTGCTGGAGCACCTACTAGTGCCAGCTTCCTCCTGCACCAGATGCAGAAGGTCTCTCGGGCCTCCTCCTCAATTTAAAGAGTGCCAGCCCCAGCCAGGAGACGCTGCCAGATGCAGAAAGTTTGAAAGCAAACTAATGGTGTTGGAAACTCTCCCGCTCTAATCTCTATTTAAATTAATAACTAGAGGCAACACACCGGGAGCTTTTCTAGGCTGCTTCCTCAAAAAAAGCAAATCAAATCTCCAATGAAATATTCAGCGTTTGGAGGCTGAGCACAGAGTGCCGTGCATCTGAGCACGGCCCTCTGAGCACCCCGAGGAAGCACTTTTCCCTAAAACACCAGGAACGCAGGCAGCTCGCATTGACACCGTGTCCACTTTTATTTGTTTTAAAGCACACGTCAATCCATGTGCATGCAAAACATGACCCAGAGCAAGGCAGGGTATTCCATTACCTCCTCTTTTCTTTCGAGCATTTCTCCCCTTCCTTTTGCCCTGTGCTAACCACTGCTGCTCCGAGCCTGCCTTTCCTGTTGGCCACGGGCAACCCATCCCATTGCACCTGCCCCATCGGATACTGTGACAGGTCCCAAGCAAACACTTCCAAGAGCCAGTGGCTTCTATCAGGGGGAGACAGGAACCTCAGCCCTGGCAGTGGTGCCAGGTCTGTCCGGCAAAGATGTTTTCAGAACAATAATCTTGGCAGCTCTGGGGACCTTCAACAAAGCTGGCAGTGGCGGATGAAAAGCGGCCAAGCAGATTTGCCCAGAAGAAGGAAATGGGATGTGGTAGGGTGTGGTGGGGAAGGGAAAAGAATATTTCAGTACATATTCTCATTTTCTTACTTGTTTTTCTTTTTTTCTCACCCTTTCTTAACATCAAGGGAGGGAAGGACGTTATTTGGAGTGGCATGCCCCATGCAAACAAGCCATGCGGTGCTAACAGAGCAGAGGGACATGCACAAAGCACATCCCACCCAGGCTGACCTGATGGACCAGGTCAGGGGGGTACAAAACCTGCCTAAATAAATATCCTGATGAGCCCCCAGGCAAAATCAAGTGCATCCGAGCACAAATTAAGACTCCAAAAGAAGATCCGGGTTTCATGTTGAGGTCTTCCATGTACCAGCCACACAGCTTTAGATGCCTGTTTGCAATGTTTTGTGCAAGCAAACCCAGAAGGATTCATAAGATTAAAGCTCTTTTATACTTAAAAACCATAAGCTCTGCCCCAGTACAGCTCCTTGGTGAAACCCTGCAATCCTTCAGAGAAAAATACATTAATCTCCTGGAGACATTTCAATATTACTATTAATTTCAGCTCTTGCTGTTTGTAAAATGAGCAGAGTAACAATTCTTTTCTCTCCTGAATGCCGTGAACTGCAGTGTTTTAACATTTCTAAGCACTTTGCGGACCTTATAAAGCAGGTTTTGCAGAAGCCCAAAATGCTGCTCTGAGTGCTGTGTAATTACACCAGTCAAAATACTGGGCTCTCCCAGCCACTGTGGTTAAATTTCTCTGGGGGAAGGGAAAGCAATTAGTTAAATGAAGATAAGAAGCCAAGCTAAAGACTATTTTATATGGGAAAAACAAATACAACTTAGTGAAGAAAAAAAGAACAACAAAAACACACCTACCTCTTTGTATAAAACAGCCCCCTTCAAAGCCCTTTTCACACTGCTACAGCACCCCTGCTTTTCCTGGTTGAATCTGGAAGATATCCCACAACACATGCAAAACTGCTCTTCTCCCACTACTAATGCCTGGGCAAGATAAAGGGAGCAGGGGTGGAATCACAGAACAGTCCATTTCCACCAGACCAAGAACACATGCAAATGTCTTTTTTTATCAGGAAAGCCTTCTTATATTTATCAACATAGTCAAACTCTGGAATTGAATTTAGAGATAGTTTTAGCTATCAAATCCATTTCTGTAAATCTCACAAACCCCGTAGAGCCTGGCAGACCAAACACAGGCTTCAGTTTTACCTTTTTTGTTGTTTTTTTTCTTACCGCTAGCAGCAAGGCATATAAAACCCCAGCATGCCCAGGGAACGTGTTAGAGCGTGGTTGCTCCCTGACACCCGTTCAGTAGAACTTTGCTCTGCCACGCCATGGAGAAGAGCCCCTGGAAAGCTCTGCCTCTCCTGCTAGTTGTTTTTCAGGCCAAGGGCACTAGTGCAAACTGCTGGCATGGGTAGAGCAGTGTGTATCATCTATTCTATAAAGCACATGTGATTATTCCAGTAACGGGGGTCAGGTCCCAAGGACTGCGCTATTTATACGACAGCAGCTTCTGTAGCTCCTGGTAGCTGCTGTCACGTTGGAGAAGGGTCTAGGACCCACTTACTTCTTGACCCAGCTTGGGACCCTTGCTGGCTGTTGGAGATCACCGGAGGCCAATGAGGAAGACTCTGGGCCCCAGCAGGAGCCCCTCAAGGGACAACCACCCTTGTCTTCTGCCTAGGACACCCCCAGGGGTGGCCCACAGCACCACGGCAGCACGTGCTATAGGCAAAAATCCCCAGCCTGTTTCCACTGTTTGACTATCTACATAACGTGTTGCACAGCCCAGGCTAACGATGACGTCTCTCTCCTAGCTGCCTCTTAAGGACTTGCCCCTATGTGCCACTTTATATGGAAGCCCTGGGAAAAACAGCCTGTTTATCAGGCACACAGATAGCAAATAGTTGCTGCAGTTCTGCTGGCACTAATCGAGAGTAAGAGGCATCCTGTGTCCCAGAGAGCTCAATTCCACGACAAAGAGGATGTTTTGTCCTTGGCCTCTTCTGTCATTTCTCGGTATAGGCACTTGAATAAAGAGAAGCCACTATAAATTATATTAAATGTCATGTGCTACATTTCTCAGGAACCAAGTAGCCAGAGAAACCCTTGTCAGATCCATCCCACCCCAAGCAGGAGATGCGAGCGCATGATCAGCGCCAAGAGACGGGGCTCAGCTCCAGGGCACCCGAGCTCGTCCTGCCCCGCTGGACCCGCTCTCGTTAGGGGCAAGGGACTACCAAGCAGCTCTCGAAGGAATTGGCAACACGTGTGGGCACGCAGGACCGGCAGGACTGACACGGCTCCCAAAACAGGCCATGGGCACCACACAGCCGTGTCCCATGACTCGCTCCAGGATGTATCTCACTACATCAGCCAAGCCATAAAACTCAGGTACAGCTACATGCTAGCTGAATAGATTTATTTTGCAATATACTGTATACTATGCTTTTCTTTTTGTGTCGGCATAATAAATCTGCCACAAACACCACAGCTTGTCCAGTGAATCTGATGAAGGAGAGTGAAACTCTTGTTGGCAGAGGCCCAACACAAAGTCCTGGAGCCCACCAACCCCTTGCCTGCTTTAGTGGACAGCATGATTGAGCTTTATATGAAATTTCACTGTGATGGTGACTCACAGTGCTAAAACATCATAGAAACAGTAAATGAGAAAATCAAAACATTTTTCTTTTCTTCTTGCAAAGGAGAGGCGAAGAATCTGTTCCTTGCTGAGGGTCAAACAGGTCTTTCAAAGCCGTTTGGCAAGCAACATATGAACATGCTCCAAAACACACCCCACTTACAACGAAAACATTAAAACATTGAACTCCCTGCCACCTCCCCCAGAGGAAGGTCATCACAGTTAAAGAGCAAAGAAGACACCAGAAATAAAACCCTGGACTTCTCTCTCAAAGATCCTCATCACTTGCTTTCCAAAATGATGAAAGTGTGGAATATGGGATGATCAAGTAATGGGAATTCTTCAAGTAAGGAAAAAAGGGGCACAATGGGCTGTGAGATGTCTGTACAGTGTCAGGTAGCCCACAGGTGAAAAAGGGATGGTTATTTACTGCTCCCCAGAATATGAGAACTAGGATGAATAAAAGGAAATCAGCAAGCAAATGTTCTAGCATAAATGAAATATCTATTCTTTTAAACAATACATATTGTGGAGCCCACTGTGATGCTGTGTGCAGTTATCTATCTAAAGCATATACGGGTTCAAGCACAGTTAAAGTTAGGAAAGAGAAGCCTGACAGTAACTAATAGTTATGGAGGCTCCCTGCCTTTAGAAAACCCCTGCACTATAGGTGGCTGAAAGCAAGGAATCTGTGTCCACTGAAGTATTTCTGTTTTTTGTTGTTTCTCCAAGTAACTACTACTGACACTGGGATGGGGGGGTTCCTTGCCCTTTTCTTGCACTCCAGGGTTTACATGGGAGTGAGACTGCCCCATCACAAAGCACAAACACAGAAATATCACAATGCTTTGTGAGACAAACTTGTGGATTTTAGCTAGGGCTCAAGATCTGTTCCCATTTTCATTAGCATCTTATAAATATTAAAACACCAAAACAACCCACTTGAATTTGTAAATTGTAAGCTCATCACCATTCAGAAATGTACCTTTTGTTAGTATGGTACTATGCTATCTGACAAAACTCATTATGATTTATGCAAGCCCAGTGAAAGCCACCGTGTCATTGCTTCCAAAATGGCCCTAATCACAATATGCAACTCTTAGTTTTATACAGATGCTAATTATTATAACTGCAAGGCAAATCAGCACAATATGACCAAAGGAATAAATTTTACTGGATATAAAATAGCAACAAAAACAACAACAAGAAAAAAACAAGTCAAACCACCCCATACCAGTTGGTTTTCCAGAATCGCAGTTGCATAATGTTAATTCTATACTCATGATACTAATAGAAAATAATCCCTTGGAAATTAATTGCCACTAGACATTAATAAGCACTTTGTTAATTAAGCCAGTAAGCCAATTAGGCCCAAGGTGAACTTGAGGGCAATCAGCTCCTTAAACGGTGTTCATGTTAAGTCTTAGAAGTGCACTTTGTGCGTTTTGAAAAGCCCTGTTTGGGAGCCTGGGTTTGGAGGGACGGCTCCTTACCAAGTTGCTGCATTCAGCCAGGGCAGCAGCCAGAGCCATTCCTACCTGGCAGCTTCCCTGTGCCTTGGAGCCCCTGCTCGGGACCTCACTGAGGCCTTGCAAACTCATCATTAATAGGTAGCTTTGCTGAGCAAACTTCATCAGAAAGCCAGGAAAAAAATCAATTTCAACCTGCCTCCCAGCAAAGACCCTTCTCCAAACACACGTGAGGGCACAGAGAAGGGAAAGCACTTCCTACTGTCGTGCAGTGCTTTTCCATCCAGGAGGAACAGGTCCACTCCCCAGGTTTCTAGCCAGGTAGCACGCAAGAGAGCAGGTGTGCAGCACCTTGCTGAAGCTGCTCCACTTACTCCCCTTCAAGCTCCTCTTGTGGTGGCTTTATTCTGTGTCTTGCCACAGGTCTCAACAAGCTCAGATACTGCACTGCAAAAACATCAACCCTGCCCTTCTCCAGAGCTGCAACAAAGGAGTTTTGTCCACATGGTTAATCTGGCACAGCCTCAGAGCAGACTCCTTCATTTCCCTAATTGATTGCTTTTGGAAAAGGCACCATTAGCATTTGCAAATTTGCTGACTCTGGTAAATCTGGTGCAGGTTTTGAGTGAGCATCACAGTGCTTTACACTTTGGGAACAGCCAGCTCAGCTCCACTTCCCATTCAAACCACAACTAAAAGGCTGGGAAGGCCAGTAGTAAGAAGCACAGTTTCACATTTGGACATTTCCAGCTGATCAGGCATAAGAGTTGATAACACTGAACCCGTTAAATATTTTAAACATGCTGGAGGACTATCCCATGGTTTGTGCCTTTTCGGGGACCAACCATGCCTGCGTGTACTTCACGGTTCCCATCAGAAACGCACAAGGGCTGCAAAGCAGGGTATGCAAGAAAGTAAGACATATGCAGTGAAAAAGGCCTTGCGATTTGCAGGACGTAAATGAGCAGGCAATTATCCCGTGAATAATGACAAATGGCTAAGTTGGAACATGTTCAGGTATGTGCATAAGTCTCTGTAATGGTTTTTATTAGGTTAAGAACACTGCATCATCTTGTACACAGCAAAAACATTAATACTTGCATTACACTTGCATTGATTAGTGTTTATAACACAGTATATCTTTTGTGTTTTCCTGATATCACAGTGAAAAAAAAGTAAAAAAGATCACCTTGATGAAGGGGTTTTAGGTTTAATTTCACCCTGCTAAAATATATATTCTTCTACAAGGGTGGTCTAGTTTTTGCCTTTGTTTTTTTTGCCTTTCTTCTCTGAGTGTGTGGGGTTTCTTTTTCTTCCTGCCTTAGCAGAATATGGGAATAATGATGGAGGCTTGACTATGCATATAAATTGAATAATTTGCAATAATGCTCTAAAATGTCACTGGGATGGAATTCAAAGAGCTGTTTGCTAAAACAATTGCTTTTCTAAAAAAAAATAATTTCTGAAAAATAAATGCAGAAAGTGGCTAGATTGCTCAGGGGATTGAAAATGGCATATAGGGAATTTAATCTCCCGGTCACTGCTTCTGTTCCCACTTAGGCTGAAGAACAACTGGAAGCTATTTATGTGAGGAAGATATTCTGGGTCTCTGCACATGTTAACATGAAAATCTGTGCTGAGGTTATGGCCAAGGTCGGAGTTCACTGAGAAGAACAGCAAAATCTCGGTTTTACTACATAATCTGTAAGTCTTCTTTTCTGAGAAGTATACTGATGAAGTATAAATTTGCTATTTCTGTTTTTAAATATCTAGTCAATTAATCATGGTTATTCTGAAGCAAAGCAACATTCATATTCCTAGCTGTAACTAGAATTGGTTACCCTTTCTCACACTTCTGCACATTTTGGCTGATATTATCATTGCTATTGATGTATTTTCATCAAAGCAATCACAAAGTCAAGTTGGTCCTCCCTCTATTAGGAAAAGGTAAAAGACATTTCAAGCACTTAAATCAGACAGACAGGAATAAAAAAATATTTTTTCCAGGTATTGGAGTTCTGGTTCAACAATAGCAAGAACATCAGCCAGTTTAAGAGTAAATGTACAATCACTTTACACTCTTCATCCATTTATAAAAATACGTCCTTTTCCTACATAAAGCTGGATCATTTGGATAATGTATTTCTGTCTGCCGATTGCTGGACCAGTGAGGATGGGGCTGACGTTACAATGCACGAGCTGCAGAGCCAAGCAGAGCCTGCACATTCCCAAGCTTTGCTCTATGGAGGGCAGACGCCAGTGTGCAATATTGTCCATCCTCTACTTTGAATCAGAGAAAGGAAGAGCAAATGGCCTTTAGAAAGAGGACATTAGGCTCTGCTGCTTCTGGTAAAGGAAGAGCAATGTCTATCATCAGCCTTGGGAAGTCACCTCCATTGCCTGCTGGGGACAACATTTGCTTCAGCTTCCACCGGACCTGTGGGAACCACAGTGAGATCCCTGCTGCCTTGACGCCTGTGTTATTATCCTCCAAGTTCCTCGGACAGAGAGATGCTCTGTTTCAAAAGCAATATATCCCAAAAAGGAGAGAAACGCAAGTGCTCAGGCAGGTAGGAAAGAAGAGCTCCATTAACTTTTCCGAGTGCCCTTCAGGATTAGGCAGTGAAACACTACATGTTTAATCATGGTGAAGGGTAATAGAAAGGAGAGAACCAGGGAGGAAGCTCAACTGACTCCAGGCATGCTCTGTTAAATGCTATATGATATAAAAATGCTTTATAGCCCATGCAGCATACTTCCCTTGGATAAGGACCATCACACACTGAAATTAAAAGTAATTAGTGTCTCTTAAGGGCTTAAAGAGAATTGTTTTTACAAAGCATTTCCTTTAATCTTTATCATTTGCAAAAATAATAATAATAATAATAATAATACAGGAAAGGCATTTTTAAGCAGAGAAGCATTTGTTTACATTTAGCACCTTAAGAGATTAGATTTGACTTTCAGAGCAGTTATTACAGCTGCAAAAAAGTCACTATTAAAGTCACTAAATGACACCACTGAGACTGCCCAAGACGGCATGAACGCAAAGTGCCCCAGGGCTGCTTCAAACCAGAGCCCATGGCTCGCACCAGAGCACAGAGCAGCATGTGTAGCCTGTACCTAAAAAGATGGTCCCAGTGTGGGCTGCAGCCCAGCTAGATGGGCACATGGGGATCACGATGCCTCCTCTGGCTACTGCCCACTGGAAAAACAACATGGACAAAACCTCCAGGAGAAAATGCTGGTGCTCTTGCCATCAAGAAATGCCTCGGAGCAAGATGGGGAGCCCACCATTGGGTCCTTGGTCCTTCGTATGGTCAAGAACTACCCCTTATAACCCTCGCTCCAGGGTATCCACGTCAGCAACACCATATTTCTGTGGATTGCCTCAGATCACTGAAAGAAAAAGGCTACTAACACTACCAACAGCCTGAAGTGTGTTAAGTTTCATTGGCGCTTCAAAGCACTCTATATCCACATGTGCACAGTGGCATTTCTAAAACATGGGAGCATTTAGGAATGTCCACACTAGCTATTAATGAACACTTGCCCCACTCCGCTCTCTTGATGCAGCACTGCCTAAGACCAGTACTGTGCTCTATGCTTTATTCAGTGATTAATCTGAAAAATTGATTTCCACACTAGCATCTAAGCAAACAGCCTGACGCTAAGAACACAATGGCCTACATTTTGCAACTCAAGAAATGGTTGCAGTGCTTTATTTATGAGCAGAAAGATTAAACAATATTAAGAAATGCAGTAAAACTATAAAAAAAATGCTAAATTTCTATCATTAAACCTCACATCACCTCTGTAAGCTAAGACCTTAGATAAAGACAAAGAGTGTGAAAAAGTACTGGAATTTCTTTGTCTTCTTTTCAGTACTTTATTATTTCAGGTTCAACCCCAAATTGCATGATTTATGACCAAGGGCCCCAGTGCTATACAGCAGCACGATGTCTTCTAATGCTCCGCTCTCACAGAAACAATTTCGATATAATTGCTCTGCTGTATACACTGCCAAAGCACTACGGTGAATTGAGCTGCACCTTATCTCCAAGGTTAAACCTTTGGAGCTAGCCATCGAATAATGGAAGTTAGTGTTTCTATAAAAGGCACTGGATTTGCCAGCTTGGGAAATTGCATTTAATCACCAAATATCTCAAGGGCAAGAGCAGTTACGTTGGCTTTGCAGCACCGCATGACAGGCTCCACCTGATGGCTCCGCTTACAGGCTTACTGGATCCTTGAGGCTGCCAGATGTGATGGGGCTTCTGCGGAAGCAGACATGCGCTCACAAAGCCAGAAAGGAGGCCGGGGTTTCATGTCAACTACGAGTCCACACCGAGATGAGATCAACGGGTCCGAACCGCTCTCATGATGCTTGTCAAATCTTCCCTTACGACCTTCAGCGACAGAGACTATACAACCTCCCCCGGAAAACGCTTATCTAGCATCACTCTTCCGAAGTTTCACACCCACTGTCTAACCTCAATCTTCCTTTCTGCAATCCAAGCCTGCTACCTCTTATTCACAATGTGCGTAGAGAAATATATGTGGGTAGCTTTCTTTGGAATTATCTTTGTGGAGAAACATTAATCTTCAGGGATTTGAGATTGCTCTATTATTTAATCTTTTAAACACTCCTTTGCTTCCTTCGCATCGCTATGATTAAAGAGAAGTCATTATACGACCACACACACACTTGCACACACATAAGAGAAAGAAGAAGAAAGAATCATAAGCACAATATTAAAGAGCATATGGTAAACCCATTTATGTCTTTCTTTATAGAGCAGATCAGGCAGTGAATAGGGCTCGTTTCCGGGAGCTGTTTTGCGCCCTGACAGGACTACATCTTTGGATAATGGTTTGAATACTGAAGGCTGTGTGACTAATTGCATATTTGATATTCATGAGATAAATTAATTAGCTGCTTATTCCTAGTGAATAGCCTAGATTCAAATAAAGCTGTTAGATGTGAGGTATGGCCGATGTACATGCGTTAAAAATAGCTCCTAAGGTATATATATCAGCCTGCTACCATAAAATTTAATTTAGCTTTGCCCTCAGCCAGGAGTTGCCTAGAGACTGCCTAATAGCGAATGCACTCAAGATATACTTTTTTCTTTTTCTTGTTTATTTCCATTACTTTTTGAATAGATATATTTTACCCCCTAAGATTTGCTACGAATAACCAGGAAGCCTGTTTAGTTTGACTTTCATTTACCCAAAGCCTAACTTAAATAGAGAGTTAAAAAAAAAAAAAAAAAAGGAAAAATCAACAAAAAGAACAAAACAACAACAAAACCCCACTCTGGCTTAGTATATGACTAAGACTGTTCCCAGTTGAAGTCCTGCCTAACTTGATTTAGCTGTGTTAGGATGACAGTCTAATCTGGACCGTCTCTAAGGTTTTTAATTCCTCCAGTACCAAACTGTGTTGCACTACGATGCAAAAATCTAAACATGAATACATCACATAATATAAGCAGTACTGGGGCTTGTGGAATGACTGTTTTTAATTTCGCAGCTCTTTCTGCTGACCAGACACCAACACTGTCATCTGTTTTTGTGTAATAGCACCTGGAGGTCAAGCACAAAGCCACCATCAAGGAAGGAAATCCTGAGATGCGTCTGCATCTGCGAGTGGACCTCCAGCATACACAGAGGATACAATATTCCTCATATCAATAACAATCTGGTGGCTACTCTTCCTCTAAGAACAAGCAAAGCTAAGAGGAGGAGGAAAACAGGAGAATCCCAGTTGCAACTACTCTGACCAGGAGCTTCTATGAAAGAGAACCAGAGCAGCTCAGATATGGGCGCTCTTCTTCTCTTGGTGGACTTTGTTGCTTTTAAAAAGAAACCCTTGATGAGCCTAACTAAATCCTAAATTACACGGTTTAATTACTTTCTAAGGAAAAATTGCAATTTGCAAACAAATGGCTTTTTGATTACTCTTTTATCTGGGGAAAAAAAAACCCTACGTCAATTACATACCTTGCACTTCAGAAAATAATTCCCCTCAACCTGATTAAACAACTTCAGCTGCGAAATTCATAGCTGTAAATATAGTCACCTGCAGCTTTTTCCGGGTGCGGACAGGAAAAAAAGAAGATACTATTGGCTTCTCCCTTTAATACTAGCTTTTTGTTATGTCAAACATTATGGGCAAATAAAAATGAACTTAGTCTTGAAAGAAAAATAAAAAATAACCCAAGCCCAAGACTTCATTTTCAAATTTTGTAACCATAGACTGCTAAAATCAAAATCAAAATATTCTTCTTTGCTCGCATGTATTAGTTTTTCAATAATAACCTTCAGCTTTTTAATTCACTTTACTTTTGATACATTGTTAATAGGTGTAATGTCTATACACATGTATGGTGATTTACAAAATAATAAATCCATAAAAGCTTGCTCAGAACATGAGATTGTATGATTAAGCATAACATTATTTAAAGAAAATGCTGAAGTTTCCATTCATAATTTAACTTTCAGTATAAACTGATGTGATGCATAGGGATTGCTCAGCCCCCATAAACAGGTATATTTAAATTTGGGTCTGAAGCGATTACTATTAAAGTTTCTTTTTTATTAATTTTGTCCTTCAAAAACACTATTCTTCGACATGCTGTACAGCTCTTAAATCATGCACATAATACGGCGAGTTGAGGTCATTCTAATTTCTGTTTTCATCAAATTCCCAGGTAAAGTCGGGTTTTGGTCACCTCCTCGGCTCTTCTTGCACAGGTTCTCTACCGCCTGCATACATAGCAGGTGCTCAATATGCAGGGGAAATAAACACGGATCAGGTTGGGAATGAAATAAAGACTGTCAAATCCCCATGGAGATACCTAGGTTAGGAAGTCTTCCAAAAATTCTTTTTTTTTTTTTTAAGCAGCAGACTCACTGAAGCAACAAAGCAAAATTAACCCATCTCAAGGGCCCTCAATTCTCTGTGTGGAACACTCGACCAGGATCTTCGTGTTTCCTTAAGAAGCCAACAAAGATACGAGAAAATTAAAAATAAATGTATATTCAAGAGAGGGTTTCTTAGAAAAGAAGTAACATTTCCCCCCAAGAACAGCACACTACTCCCTTTAAACACACTGCAGAGACTTAAGACAAAAGTCTTGGATTTAGTAACTTCTGGAAAATACCCGCAAGGCGCAGCATTTTCTGCTGACGATACTCTTGCAGATGCTTTCTCTGAGCAGGACCACGAGGAATAGCCCAGTCTGGGACGCGCACAGGACCGGAGCGCAGGTTTCTCTGGGCAGCTGCAGCTGGGCAGCGATGTCCCCTGGGAAGGGGGCCAGCACCAAGTCCCGGTTCGGCGCTGCCGGACTCCCCGTGGAGCCACGTCTGTGCTGTCACCCACAGCCTTCACCCTGATGCATAAACCTAGTAGGTTACACCAGTGCTTCCACTCAACCTTTGCTGAGTGCCAGCAAATCATTAGGAAACGCCAAAACAATGTAAGTTATTCTCCTTGGGGGCACTGAATCGCAGTTCTCAAGTCTTGGCCAAGCTTCTTCCTTTCTCTGCATTCTTATCTTACTCTGTTAAATACACATGTGAAAAAGAACCTAGGCTATTGGCAATACGTTGCTTCGGTTGTGCCAAGTATAGAGTAAGAGTGTGTATTACTACCACTTCCCTCTCCAACTGTTTCCTCTCATAAACAATATATGCTGATCAGGGACCAAGGTTGGTGTGTCCATAACATAACCAAGCCATGGATCGTGCATAGAGGAGGCAGAAACATTTCCGAGGGCTGCACACCTTGCTCAGTGTTCACACTGCTTTGCTATTTTTCAGAGGCTAAAACTAATGTCACAGAGTTCTGTTTAATCAGCTTTACCTGATGTTGTCGGTGTCGGGGCTTAGCACTCCGGTAATTATCTCTGATTTATCCTGCGTACCCTGGAAGCTGTGGGAGTGCTGCTTTTAGCACACCGATCGCCTTGGCGTGCTCTTACGCTACACATTTCTGACGGAGCCTGGCCTGAGAGCAAAGCAAAGGCAGGGGCTTGGATTTGATTTTTCCTTTCTCCCACAGGGTATTTCTGACACAGCTCCGCTGCGGGCACGAGGCTTGTTATTTGCTGGAATAAATTCAGAAATAGAGCCAGGGGTTGTGAGAGCTCTGAGGTTTATGCATGCTGAATTCAGGGAACTAACTGGTTTTACAGCGTTGCTGCCCTTTTGTATCACCAAGCTCTAAGTTCCTCTCCATTTTCATTAGGTTTATCAAACCAAACTATCATCTGAACTACTTGAACATCGGAAATGAATTCACCCCTTTTCCCAAGTCTCACTGGGATGTACTCTACCAAATATGAGTCACTTTTATTTCCAGAAGTGCTTCCCAGGATATCGACATCAACAGGCTTAGAAAGCTGTGAGTCACAGCTGACTAACCACTTCTGATAGCCGGGACACGGCATTGGCAAGGAGCCTTTCCAGGGAGCGCACAGCCCTTCACACGTCATTTCATCAGAGAAAAAATACCTAGTTTAATAAGGTTTTTTTGTGGCCAAAGAAGGAGTAAAAGGGGCCTCAAACGGGACACTGACTTACACTAAACGAAATCCCACATGCTGCTCCTTGTCCTATTGACCAGCCTATTTGGCAAGAAGCAACCTGTGGTACACAGGCTGTGGTGCATCTACCTGCAGCGCCATCCCAACAGACCTGTATCGGTTACTGCAATATAAATGCTCAGTAAGGGTCAGATATGGTGTCACCAGCTGGATGCATCCATCCAAGTTATTTACTTTATGGCAAACGTTAGTTTTGAAGAACCTTAGCACATGAATACTCACTTCCAACACAGACCCTACCAGGAAAGCGTAATAACCTGGCAAACCCTGTATTTCCACACAGGTTGCTACTTAGCCGTGTCCACTATTTCTAAAAGGGGCTTCCTTCTTCTCCGTGTCATCACGGAGCGGTATCCCGGATACCACAGCCACTTCCCTGCCACTCCGAGCAGGAAAACAAGCGGCAAAATGCTGAAGTGAATCCTGGCAAGCATCAGCAAGTAACAGTAACCACTGTATATTCATAAGTGTCCATTTTGCTCACACGTCCACTACTGCAGGCGTCTAGATGGTTAAACATGAATATTGCATTAGGAGGCCCACATATCAAAATCAGGCCAACCGGTCCATACAAACCTATTTTTCTTAGAACGACGTGTGCCATTAACTATTAATGAGCAGGGGCACACCATGGAAAAAAGTCTAACAAAATAAAATCAGCCGTTAATTCCAGTAACTTAGGGCATCCATCAACCTATGCTTTTTTGTTAATTATGCACTTTTTGGGTTTTCAGTCTAAAGAAATTCAGTCTTTTCTTTTTTCCCCTGATAACTGAAAATGCCAATCTAGCTAGGATTTTTTTTTCCAGGAGCTTGACTGAGCTACCCTGATTGATGGCTATGATAAAGTGCTACGTGCAACAAGCAATGCATGCTAAGACGTTAGTCTCTACTGGTTTCATCTGAGTCATCTTTTTTTATAGTCTCTTGTCTTTTATCGTTATTTCTTCTCCCTCCGTGAACAGGACCTCTGTGAGGTTTTAAAACTTAGAGCAATCCACACAAAATGGAAAGACAGAGGAAGACAAGGTAGAAGAGTATGTGGAAATATCAGTGCTGCTGTCCTTGGGGCAAAAAAAAGAAGGAAAAGAGCAGAAGCGGCAGCAGAAAATTCCTCTCTGAGTTTAATGGAGAGCAGAAAGAATGTGTGTGTGCACATCTATATGTATTTTATGTATGCCACACAGCATTTATAACTTGTAATCATTTTATCTCACTCTGAAGGAGAGCAAATGAAGGAAAAATAACGTTGTGTTCCAAAAGCAGCAAAAAACAAGCAGAAAACTATCTTACGGATGACTGACTGTAGATGTGTGAATAGTATCAATAAAAAAATTAATTGTAATCTCCACTTTTATTCATACAACTATAGTCATTTTTTAATGTATTAGATTTACGGTATTCTATGAGTGTTTGGGTTGCAGTAAGGTATTGTAAGATGTCAGATGGGGTGAATTTATTTCCTGACTGCAGAACAACGAAGTAGGTAGGAAAGGGTGAGAATTGTGCAAGGGAAGGTGAGATATAAGAAAATTTAAAGTCAATTTTCACCAACACATGCGAAAATTGGTCAAATCCTGCTTTTATGATTGTTTTATGTGATCACTCACAGCGGCACAATTTGATTGTGAGCTGAACACTAAAGGGTCAGAGGAAAATAATCAGCAGCATTTGCCACCAGGAATCTAGTTCAGCACTGCTGGATTTTGGATCAGGCTTTAAAAAAGGACAGGGAGGTCCCGTATTGACTTCAGTAAGTTTGAGGTCAGCCCTTTTTGGAATACAGACAGTAGAGATTAGCCAATTAAATATAAATAATCTTCCTTAGGGTAGCTCCACAAATCTGCTATTTACTTAGTGTGGTGAAGGCTGAGTCAGTTTGCTTATATATATCAGCAGACTGTCCTTTCCCTCCTTATGGAAAGACTGGCTGGCGCAAACCCATATAAAAGTCAATTAAACCCAATTATGTGTTCAAGAAGATAACTGAACTAGGGACAGTAAAGAGAAACAGTTTGGAAGATAATCTGTAAATTCACATGAAGCCCAGTAAAAGCAAAGCAGAGACATGCATCAGTGTTTATGGACTGGTGGTGTTTGCCTTTCTAATTATGATCCACATTAAAATGAGAACACTGGACTCATAAATTAAAGAAAGATAGTATTAAAAAAATCATGTTATATGTAGAAAAAAATGAATTTTGTGCAGATTCACTTTGGTCTCCAATATGATAGTTTTCAAAGAAGGCTTAAGGACATATGCACCCATAACTCCTGAAAATACAAAGATTTGCAAACTTGCTGCATGCTCCTTGGGCAGCATCTAGTACAAGAGCATACTACTCTATAATTATAAAGCCAAGGTGCTTGTCTGGTACAAATTATTAGGGTTAATACAGTTTCTTTTACTATGTCAATAATATAATAAACAAAACAATAATAAATGGAATGGACATTCTTCATCCTTTTAAGCCTCTCAAAAATAAAAAACACCCATAGCTGCTTCCTATGGAAGTCCAGCTGCAGCCTCATCCCAGAGATTTTCTCTTTGAGCTCCTGGTGTTGCAGCCTGCATTCAAAGGAGACACATTCAAAGTGCCTGTCACATTAATATATGACAATATAATCAGTGTGCCTCTTCTCCTTTAGGCAATTAATGTGCAACAGTAGCGTACGCTATTGCCCAAAAGAACAGGCAGCAGAGCAAGATTCTCAGATGAAAACATCCTACTACCTTCTCAATAAAGGACTCTGTTCTTTATTACTTCACATGCAATATGCCTGAAACCTTTCCCCTTAAAAGAGATTTTAACTATGTGCAAAGAAGAGAAAAAGAGTTATTTTAATGAAAACGAGTCATTAGAGGGCATCAAGTCATTTCTCTAGGCACCATTATTTAAACCAATCTCAAGCCAACTCAAAAGTGACAGCAGAAGTTCTGATGATCTATTCCTATAGCATGGATATCAACATCAAAGGCCCGCGCAAGCAGATAAGCTGGGCTGTCCCCTGCCAGCAAGGAGGACCAGGCAGTTACATAAACCAAAAATAAGACCCACTTGCACCCCGAGTGAAAAAATCTTGTTCTGCAGCCTCAGACACGTGTCAACCAGCCCAAGAACCCCAATATCCCCTTCTGCTCCCATGACGTGAGACAACCCGAATCAGAGCATTTAGAAGAGAAGAACATCCACAGTTGCTCAGTTCAGTTCTCTCCTTCTGCGTGCTCTGCTCAGAAACACTCAATGTAGGCTATATATATTTTATATTAAAAAAAGGCTGTTCCCAATGGGACACACCCTTAGGACACATAAACTCGCTATTAAGTTATAATTCAGGAAAGAGAAAGCCATGCGGCTCTGCGACAAACAAAATGAAGTTCAGGACCATCTCCTCCAGCAGACATACATATATCAGCTTCAATTATCCAGAACGTTAGCCATATACTGGTTTACTATTCCTCACGACTTTGAATACTGCATGCATTTTCATCGTGTTTTTATGAGCACCGAGGGCAGGATACTGCCATATTTTTCTCCTAATTTACACACACACAAGCACGGGCTATACAGCTGCAACCCAGGTGTAAATAAAATAAGGCAAATCTCTGGCTCCAGGGTGCTCATCTTCCTATTTGCAGGTACCACAGCATTTCAGGAAGGCTGTGGATCAGATGGCACACTGTACAACGCATTTATGTGCCACCCTGACACCACCATGCATATACACATGCTGGGGTTTACTTTCTTCTTGGATTTAAATGAGCAGTAGAGATGATGCTCTTGGCTGCAGTCTCGGCCGGCACATGCACTGCAACACAGAGGGGAGCAAAGAAGCCATGGGCAGAAAGAGGGACTGCCTTGTGCTTCCATCACTGCTGGGCTACCAGAGCAGTAGCCTTGCAGCAATCTATGGGTAAATCTTTGGGTGATTGGGGTTTGATGGGATTACCAGAGCATTTGACACTGCTTTAACACCTTTGAATGCAACCAAAACGTCTGGTCCTTCCTTCTTTCTGAAGAACTGGTGTTACTCAACCAATTCAATTAATTACAAATAAAGTTGAACTTTCAAAGCACAGTGGGGACTCCAGCTGACAGTAAACAAACAGTAGCTTTTTAAAATGCAAACACATCAAACCCTCCCCATGAGGCAGCAGAGAAGCACTCCGCGCTCCCTAGCCACAGAGCTGGTTGTCAAAATGCACCTACTTGCTTTTTCCATCACGACAGGTCTCCGAGTGGAAGCAGCCTACATTTACCTACTCTTCTCGAGGAAGTATTTTGCAAGGGTGCCTGAGGTGTGCAGGCCACCAGAAAAACTCAACGTATTGTGGAGGAAAGGCGGTGGGTGGTAGTACCAGATCAGAGGCTGAAAGTGGAAACTGTGGCTTCACATGGGGTGGAGTAATCTAGGAAATGAGTCGTCTTCTACCCTCTCTCCAGGTGCCCTAAGTCGCCAGGTCATCCTCTCAGAATTGGATACCATAATTTCTCCCATTCCCTATGCTCTGTCCCTATCCCTGTGTGTCACTATTCCTTCTGCTGCTCCTCAAGGATGCACTTGTGCACACAACCCAGCTCACACCGCCCTCTTCCCACCCAGGCACACGTCCTCGGTCCAGGGCCGGCTTTCCCTGCACCTCTCGCCTCTGCCTTCAAAGCAGGACTGCCTCGGCTCAGCAGGACGATGCTTTCCCTTCTCAAGGCAGTGGGGAAGATTCACACAGATTTGTGCGTTTGTCACCTGCTATGAGGTTAGGGGATGTTCCTCAGGCTAAGCAAGGAGGCCTGGTGTCAAGGAGATGATGGCAAGGGGGTTGTGCCAAGACACCCAGAACTAAAACTCAGCTCCGTTGCCGGTGTGCTGTAAATGCCCCCTGTGAAAGCACCAGAGCCCATCTCAAAAGGAGACGTTACAGCCTTAACTTACCACATCTGCTTTGTGGGCAAGCATGGCTGTATGGTTCGCAGGTCATTTTTTAAGGACAGATTAGGTTATCAAAAGGTTGGGTTAAAATCAAATGGAATGACAAAGCTGCCTGAAAAATAAACCTGACCTGGGATGGAACCAGCAAAACCAGCTATCTGCAGGCACTGAAGATTATTGGAATCCTCTCATCTCAGCTTGCTGGAAGCCTCCGGTATGGATCTATTCTGTCTGAAATTTTTAAAAAGTCTGTAAGTGTTTGTAGCCTTTCCCAGCCATCAGTCTGGCCCATTCTGCTTAATGTATGATTCATTTAACAATAACTTAACATATAATCACATTTGATCACAGCAAGCTAGCTGAGGTTTGAAAAAGGGTAATCATGTCTTCTGCTGCCAATCACCAACTCACAAATTACCACAATTATTGGATTAACTCTGTTCGGTGTTTCAAGCCCTTTTTCAGTTCTATTAAAAAAAATAAAAATAAAAAAGGTGAACAAGAAGAAAAGAGGAAAAAAGGGGACGATTATGCTGTATTTGGCTCACAGGCTGCTGGTAGGGAGCAGGCATCGAGCTACAATTTTACTTACCCTCTTGGAGCAGGAGTGCAGCCTGGCTCAGCCAGGACGGCCCTGGTTCTGGCTTCACATGAGAACCCCTCATGTTCAGCTAACATCACAGTTTCAGGGAGGGAGCAAGTATTTCTTCAAATTGCCAACCGAAATGGAAAAAAAAAACCAATCACCTAAGCAATGCCATCTTCCTTGAAATGCTTCCACAGCCTGCAGCAGTAGGACAGCAACGTTAACGCTCGCTGACTGCTGTCTGAAGCCTGCACAGCATACAGTGGTGGCTGAAAGTGGGCAAGGAAACACACATTTTGGTGGGGGCAAGGTCCAGCTTGGTAGGGAACATTCACTCTGCAATGCCTGGGCACGTGCATGGGCCTCCATATATTGCCGGCAAACATGCTTAATAGGGAGCTTCCAAAACTTCCACCTGCCTGCTGCATCATTTCACAGCAAGGACAGTCAGGTATGAGAGCAGACAAACCATAAAATAATTATACGCAGTAAAAAGGCTTTGAAAAATCATTGTGTGAGCGACCAATTAGAGAGGTCATCATAACACAGGTGTAAAAGCAGCTGAATTAAGCATAAACCCATCATTTCCTAATTTTTTAATGCTTGACCTTGCAACTTTGATATTCTCCTAGCAGACTCTGGATAAAAATTAAAGTATTTCAGTGCCTGAATAACAGAAATGAGCAATTTCTATTAGCAATTCAGCAAGGTTACCTTACCTAAACATCGTGGAAGGTATATTCTAAAGACGTATCTTGTTAAAGAAATAGAGCTGGTGTCTCCTGATTGCTGAGGTTCTCTTTAGGAAGGCCAAGTCAAGAAGCACTGTTGAATTCATCTAACGTGACATTTAGCACAAGGTTCAGCTAGGCTTCCAGTTGGCAGCACAAGTTAAAGCCAAAAGGACTATGTACAGAAGTATGTTAATAGTCCATTTCTCTGATACATGAAGAGCTCTTTCAAGAGGTTGATCACCCTCAATCTCCAGCATGTGCAGCATTAAAGACTCTCTAACACATCCCAGGATCAGCCCCAGAAGAACTGACATTGCTTACAAAAGGATGAGCTTATTGTGATATACACAGAGACAAGGAATTGTGTTCACAAAAAGAGAGCATGGACGGAAAATGTTCCCGGCAATAGGAACCTTATTACCTGAGCTAGCAAACGGCCTCCTCCAGGGGACTAGCATGAACACAGAAAACCAGAAACTGCCTCTAATGGATGCTTTGGATGCCTAGTCACACCTCTAGTACATGAGCATATATCTACATATATTAAAAACAGGATGTAGTCCGGGTGCCAAAAGCTGAGGGAGGTTGTTAAAGCAACAATTGCAGACGTTTCTGGCACACGGTGCTTCTTACTCTTGCCAAATCAAAATTCTCAAGGGAGGAATGGTGAAACCTGAATGATCCATTTTAATAGCTAATCATGATATTTTTATGGCCTTATTTATAGCTGAAGCCTTAGATGCAGAAAAGTCATCAAATTCCAAGTCAGATCATAGTACCTACATCCCAAGGCTTTATTTATTTTTCATGAGATACAGAACAAAAGGAAATGAGACCTTTGGAGACTTCATACTCTGAACATACTCTGAACTCTTACTAGTGCAACAAAGATGTAGACCTGTTAAAAAAACTTCAGCACAGCCCAAACTGGATTTCTCCTTCCCAAGTCTCCACAAGGGCAGAGCAACGCGATGGTTTCTCATAGCAAGCTGCGTAATAAGAGAATGAAGCTGCTGCCGAATACGCAGCTCTGGGGCAGGTTTGAGGTCTGAGGTGGCGCCCAGAGGAACAACTGCCCAATGCTTTGTCCCACGTATGGTTCTTACTGGGGAGAAGACAGGCAGCCCAGGACAGTCTTTGCAGGAGCAGTCTCTCGCTTGCTTCAGGGAAAGCGAGCTCATGTTCTTCATCCACCCCTGCTTATTAGCAGAGGAGGCCCTGACCATCTGCTTCTCTTCACAGTGGGAAAGAAAGAAGGCAGCTCAGACTAACAGGCTTCAGGCAAAAAGAGGTAGCAGAATATATTGCAAACAGCCTGAGTCCATTTTCAAGGGTAGCCAGTGTAAGGGGGGAGAACATAGAGCACAAGAGAGTATTGCAGATCCAACAATGCAGAGACTTATGAATAAATAAATAAATAAATAAATGGTTCTTTCCCTGTTATCAGATAATATTAGCTGAATAAGCATATTAGCATTTCTAATTCTAACTGCAAACAAAACATACATCCCTGGGGAAAGCTCGCTGCCGTCACTACTTTTCAATATGCACAGGAACACATGGGAGCAAACGGGAGGGAGCAGGAGTCGGGACAGCAGCAGATGACAACTAGGATGAGAACAGCATGAGCGAGACGCAGCAAATATGCCCTTAACCCACAGCATTACGGCGTGTAAACTGCAGATAGCCGTCGGGGAGGGCGAGATGGTCCGACATCCTGGAAGGGCAGGTGGAGGGCGACGGAAGGCGTTGGAGGGCTGGAGGAAGCAGCTTGGGAGCCTGGCACATGGGCTGAACCCCTCGTGCGCCCGGGCTGCATGGTCCGGCAGGCTCGGCCGTTCAGGCTTTAAATAGAACATGACTTGCCAGAGGCAGATTGTGCTCACGTATTCTTCTTTTCCTCTTCCCTCCTCTTGCATAAACTCTTTCCTCTTGAGTTTTGGGGAGAAAAAAAGAAATAAAACATCTAAAAGCAACCACGCTGTGGTGTTGGAGACTGTACACGGGAGAGGCCAGCCCACTGCAGCAGGGACATCCATGCTCGTCCTCCATCCCTGTCACGTCAAGTCTAGGCAGCAGCCCTGCAGCTCCGGAGCAGGGAGGACGGGATGAGCCAGAGCCATGGGGTGAACACTCGTTTTGGCTTGTCATGGGTCTTTGACCATGACCGTTGACCATTTGTCTTGACCGGGGGGAAAATGTGCTTTGCACACTAGGCCAGGTCTTAACAGTCTTTCCTAAAAACCCACCTGCTTTCTAACCAACTCCCCACATGTACCAATAGCTTATTAAAACATGAGGGGAATGCAATGCCACTTGTTTTTGCTGTGCAGTGTATCTGTGTAAGTACTTTCTAGGCTGTGAGGGTAAACTGAGGGTTAAAATCAAGGTAGCCATGGCTGTCAGTTGAATGTCCCATTAACAGCCCTGGCCCAAATAATTTTTAACCTCTTCCCACCTCAGTCCTTCCCTTAGTAAAGTGATACGGCCCTTCACAAACTATACATAGCAATTGCTTGAAAAAAAAGATAAGACTCCTTATTACTACTTGGCTTCCTTATCAGTGTCCAGACCACAGGTTAGATACCTAAGGTGGTACAGCACACGAGCTAGGCAGGTTTCTGGGAAACCAGATAAGACCATATAGACATACATGGAAATGCCCGTGCACAGGCCAAGCAAGCTCAGGGTTACACGGGGCTCTCCTCGCCTTCCCCAGCGGAAGCACAAGACGGGCATTAGCGCAGCAGGACAAAGCGCAAAGGAGGCAGCTCCCCTGTCTCTCCTCCACGTTTTGACCTACCCCAAGCCATTCCCCTGCGCCCCATACCCCATTCCCCGAGCTGTCCCCGCGCCACCTCAGCGCTCTCCGAAAGCGACCACTGCTGCCAGGTGGAACGGGGATGAAAGCTGAAGGCTGCTGGAGCGGTGCCGCACGTGCGAGGCCTTCCGCAGCCGGCCGTGCGCGGCGCCACTCCGGCTGGGAGTGGGCTGGGGGAGAGCGCCTGGGTGGCAGGAACGGCGTGTCAGAGGTAAAGCAGAGGCGCGCGCACAGAGAGCAGCTCTTGGCCAGACTAAACACTTTGCCGCCAGCAAGGTGTCTGCTCTGCGCTCTGTGAACAGGGAATTCACGCGTCCCGCGCTCCGCATAAAACCGCTCTGCAGCGGAGGGGACGGGGTAATCGCTTACACCAACTATCGTGCTGAAAGCTTTGAAAATTAGCCCAATGGCTAAACACATCCGTGCTTCTGGGCAGGCTCCCCAGGGCTGCACTGGGCTGCTCTTATGCCTGCTGGCATCATACAGCTAACACGGGATGCAGCTCCGAGAGCTATCTGCGGTACAGAAGTCTCGTCTATAAAGGAGGAATAAGCGTCCTTCCTACTCCAGAAGGATGCAGTGAGGATGTATTTATTCTGGTTTGTGAAGAGCTTATAATATGGTGATGAGGGACCATCCCAAATGGACAGACGCTCTGAGGGAATGGTCTACTCTATAAAGCCACATTATATAAAGGGCAACTGTAAGTCTGGCAGTGGTGAGGGCAGCACTGCTGCTAGTTAAATTTGATGCTATTAAGGAAATAAAGTCTTTATGAGACATAGATCTGTGCATGGACTGCTAGAAGCAACCAGTTTGGGGCAATCTCATGAATTCCAACATTACCATGATTTTTGCTGCTTAGGGAATGGATCTTCTTTGAGAAAAGTGTCTTAAATAGGAGTCCAAAGGAGAACTCCCTGTACAGGGGAGAGCAACTTTAAAGCCAAGCCCTTATCTCCTCCTCCCTATCTCCTCCGGGTGCATCTAACCCTGAGCTGTGCAAGGAGGGGCTGAAAACCAGCTCCAACTCTTCCTGCATCATCCTAAGGGGGAAAAAAAAAGGAAAAATCACTTTGGAGACAACATGGCACAGGCAAACAGCCTTCAGCAATTAGGCACAGTGTAACTGGAAGCACAGAGCCATGCTGGCGCAGAGCACCACCAAATTCAGGTCTGGATGGGGCCTTCTGTTCAGCCAAGCATCCCTCTAGGAAAGGTTCCAGGGGCAGGAAAAGGCAGGTGGGAGGACAAGCTTAAGCTGTTCATAATACTACATTTTGCCATAGCTGTTGCCACTCTAGCTTTATGAGCACCAAAATCTACATTATGTTTTTTTATCCAGTACAGCAGAGTGGGTATCACTGTAGTTTTAGCTCTGAATTTCTCTCAGAAAGCAACAGCAAAACCCGCTCACCCAGGGAAGACGGAGGAAAATGAGGCAGGAGGAGGGGGAGAAGAAAAAAAAAAAGAAAAGCAGCAGTTCACATATTGCTCCAAAGAACTTCTACATGAATATCCCATTTAAAACAATGGCTTGGCATCTATTGTGAAATCCTTTCAGAAACTTGCCCACAGTCCTATTCGGAGTTCATGTGAGGGCTCGGAGCAGCACTCAGACCTTGTTCGGCTTCTGTCCCTTGTTCTTTGCTCCTCTGGAGAATTTCATTGCTTCCCCTATGCCTGATCCAATCCGATTTTTATGCCAAATAAAAGTTCAGAGTGGCTTCATGGAGACTGGATCCTAAGCAAAAATTATCTACTTGAAGATGCTGATCACTGCTGCTGCTTCCTGGGTAAACTCCATGGATATGACATGGAATGGATGGGAAAGAGTGAATGAAATTCCTCAGTAAGAGTGGAAGGAGAAGAGCCCCTCAGAAAATCCATGGCCACCAATCTAGGTGAGAGCAGGGCCACACGGCCCCTTTTCTGATCCGCTTTCTCTCTGTCAGGAGATAACTCCCTTGGGGCCAACATGGGGTCCTCCAACACAGGAGGGAGATTTTGCTGCTTCCCAGCATCTATGACCCTGGCGTTGTTCCCACATCCCAGCCAGTCACCCCCTGGGTGGTAATCTCCAGAAACATGTTTTTAGGAAAGAACTGCACTTGGATAACTCTGGAATATATATATGTGTAAAAAATGGTCACTAAAAAACTGCAAAGCTGGTAGAAATGAAATAAGTGGGCTAACAAATGGAAGTGATTTTTCCAAGTGTGTCATGGGACTACATACAGCCTTGCTTTGTATCCAGTGTGATCCAGGACATATATTCAGAGAAGAGCAATGGAAACCTTCGCATCTTCTTAAAATTTTTACAGTAGGGCCTATGCAAGCAGCATCCAGTACTACTGAGAGCAACAGCAGCTATCCATTTTGCAATACTTTACAAGAAGAAGGTCTAAGTAACTAGAAGCAGATGACAAGATGAAGACATGAGTGGCTGGAAACAGCAAGCGTCAGGAAATTGGCAGCCACGGCATCTGAGAGAGCAGCCTTATTTCCTAACACATAAAAATAAAATAAAAAAAAAGTAATGGTGGCACTTACAGAGTTGCAACGCAGCAGCTCATTGCAGACGCTTAACCCTTTCATAGCAATCCCCAAACAAAACAGGCCAAAATCAGGCTTCATTTGTAAATGCACCGGGCGCTCCAAGACCACGCAAATTGTTTCTGTTATACTATATATACTGTACTCACTATCCATATATTTATATGCACACCTTATGTTTGTACAGGACCTGAGGAACAACATTGGATTTAAGTGAGGGTGATATTCACGCGTGCGCACGGCTCGATTCCTCGGCTAAGCCAAGAGCCACTGCAGTTATAGGACAAAGTAACAGGGTCCCAGTGACATTACACTCACCCCCACATCCGAACATCCCTAGGAAAAGAGGATTCCTAAGTAATTGAATTAAATGCAAATAGTTTGTGCAATATGCCAGATAATTCTTTGGCTGTTATCTGATGTAACGTTACTGTATTTTCATATGCTAATGGTATCTTATTCATTTGCATCTTCAAAGCAATATGTTCCCGTTTAACAAATTGCCAAATAGTTTTTTGCCCTACTGTGTGAAGAAATTACAGTTAAGCCTTTTTATCTGGTTGGCAATATCACAGGAGATAATATGATGCCCCTGGCACCATAAAATATTGAACACTGTGAATAAAGTTCTCAATAAAAGCGCAATAGAAAGTTGCCTTTTACTAAAACAGTGAAGTGGGGGAAAAAAAAGCTTACTTTTAAATGATTTAATTAAAAAAATTAAATTGCTTTAGAAACATTTGATTACTGTTTAATAACAATGCATAATTTATAACTGGTTGCTATAAAAAAATCACATTTCGCTCTGCTATGCCAACAAAAGGATTACGCGTCAGAGGTTTTCCCTTAAACCACTCCATTTCAAGACAACTACATTTTGGAGAGCTCATTTCTCAGAATTCACCTTAAAAAGTGTAAAATTTGAAGGGCCTAAGAGGCAATCCTACCTGGGCCTTAGCACCCTGACTGTGCCCTTGGAAATCAGAAGGAGAGGGAAGGAAAGAAACCATTTATTCCTAAGAAAGAAAAGTCATCCCACTGTTGTCTGGACTAAATTAGACTGTTTCCTTTCTGACAAATATCAGTGTCTTCATCTCATTTGCTTGCAAGCCCGGGCCATTGTTCATTTTCCAAAGTAACTTACTGCAGAACATCACTTCAGGAGGGCTTTTTTTTAACTCTCCTTTCTCTAAAGGGAACAATAACCCCAAGTCACACAATGCAGAAACAGTTATGCCTCCAGGCACTCTGCAATAAGTGAGCGTTGTTAAATATTAGCCAGCCAGAGTTATATAAAACTTCACAAAAATAAATAAATAAATAAAAGCTTCCCTGAATTAACCCATGTGTAATTTTATAACTGAAAAAACAACTTCTTTTTCAGAGGAACTTAAAAGTATTGATCTGTGATCGCACTGGCTGTCTCGCATCTAAATCACTGTACAAAATTTAAAAATAAGATTAAAAAACAAAAAAAAGTGTATCCACCTGTGGGAAAAAGCAGTCCCATGGGAAAAACACAAGTATGAAAGGACTACGCAGCAGACAGTCAAGTAACACCAGCATGTGCTTGGGAAGGGTTGTAGTTTAGTCCAGTTCTTGTAAACACGCAGCCAGTGAAATCACTGTAAAGTCTTAGCATGAAATGTAAAAGACTTTTTCTTGAAAGCGCTTTGGGCCACTGAGAATATCTGAAGACCAAGGTCACCCAATCTGATCCGATTTTGGAGCTGGTGGCTCTAGGAAAGTCTCAGGCACTCTAAAAATCATCTCTCTGAGAAATCTCCCGAATGGGGATGAGGACTACATGCACGGACAGTCCTCCCTCGGCAGAAACGGCATCATCTTGCTGCCCTCAGTAGCTACGGCCTGATTTATGCCAGGCACAACTGAGGTTCTTAATATTTATCTAACCCCAGAAGAGAGCCTTACACACAGGGGACTTTTGTGCTCTGCTACAAGCTTCTTAAATTATGAAACCTGGTGCTGCATTTTCTTTACACTCTGTATTCAAAGGCATTTTTTATGAGGAAAAGATTGTTTTGCATTTCTCAGTATAATTAAGAAATGTGCCTTTCTCAGTTCTATTTCTTCAATATTAGGTAATTTCACAAAAGCCCTCTACATCTCAGGGTATTCTCCTTCTCTCTTTTAATTAATTTTTAATGCTGTAAAAATGCATTTCCAAAGCAATCGGTTAAAATGATTCATCAAAAAACAAGGCCCTTTTAGGATGACTCAACTGTTTGTATTTCTTATATGAACTCAAGTCATCGAGGGGGAAACTATTTTTGAAGCTGGAAATAACAGAGTTACGAAATAGAATGGGAATACCATATAAAACCAGTCCATGCTGCTCAGCACATTAAAAATCAAGAAAAAAAGTTGCTAAGACAGGACTTTCAAATCCCAACGAAAGCCAAGTGACTTTTTACGGGAATCCACTTTGAGAACAATCCCTAAGAATACCGTATATACAACAGCTACTGGTACACTTGTTCTTAATATAAAATAGGATAATTTCTCTCAGCAATTTTTGCACTAGCTGGTTATCAAAACATCACTACTGAAATGATTAGTCTGAACTATACTCTCATAAAATTCTATAATCCTGTCAAAAATAATGCCAAATACTTTTCATATCTCCCTTATATGCAAAAAAAAAAAAAAAAAAAGAAAAAGAAAGAAAGAAAGAAAGAAAAAGAAGTCTTAGTATGTCTGAGTCTATTAAGTTCCCCAAAGAGATCTGACTGGAAGTAGCTTAATAAGTGGTAAACACAACAAGGCAGTCCCCCTTTCCTCTGTCATTTGGAAGTCATCACATACCTAGTAAAAAAGAAAGGACGTTAACTCTTCTGTAGCATCAAGTCAATGTTAAATATAGTGTTACCTTTTGTGCAAGCAGGAAGTCATACCTTTCTCACCATGCAACTGCTCCACAATAATTTGCAAGCGCATGGCAAAAAGCAGATGACATTGCGTGACTAAACAGGGCAAAATACCATAAATCAGAGCAAAGCCTGCTGCAGATAAGCCAAAACAATTTTAAATTTAAGATTAGCTATTTGCTTTCACATTACACTTCCAATCTGTTTTACTTAGTTACTGCAAGCAGAATGTGCAGCTAAGTAGATTTTCATTCATATACTATACGTTGAATAACATCCATGGCACAAGCATCACAGCATCAGAAGGAGCAATGCTATTTTTTTCTATAGCAACATGCAGAAGGTCCAGTACAAAATTGTAATGCTGAGCACTGCTCACATCGCTCGTTATTGCTTTTGCTTCGATTTTGAATGAGAATAGACAGTTGCAGAAATTAGAGGTTTTGCTTGGTTGCTATCCACAACCATGGCCAAGTCAGGCACTCTCAGAGCTTGGTATATGGCTCGCAACATTTTTTTTGCCTTAATTGGTGACAAGTATCAAAATCATTTTTTTCTAAAATTTTACATATATTCAGTCCAGAGTGCAGGTTTGGCGCTGTATGTAAAGAGATACAAACAAATCTTACTTTGCAAGTGTTATGAGTAAGCATTAATTTATCCTTCTCTTAATTAAACAATTATTTTAATTGCAGTATGGATGTAAATACTTGATGCTCATTAATATTCTACTCTTAAGTAAGAACTACTATAAAGAAAATGGTATTCCATGGAGCTTAGCAGTCATTAGAAGAATTTTCTAAATATAGGTGCAACTTTCACCTAACATGGCTAAATTGCTATATCACTTTCATCAGCACGATAGGGTATAGATCTGCGAGCTAAATATAGAAGCAGAGAAAGGAGTGAGGGTCCGAACATGTGTCCGTCTGCCCTGGCTCTGTCCCATATTCACAACATATTGCAAACTTTTGTGGATGTCCCTTCCCACAAGAGCTTGGGAGGTAAAGGAAGATTTGCTGGGGTGCTTCTATAAATGCAGACAGGCCCAGAGATAGAAATCTCCCCAGCACTGGGTAAGTAAGAACTGATCCAATGAAGGGCAGCAGATCTCCATGCAGGACTTCATCGACAGGGAAATAGCTTCAGGATTAGACTCAGGCTCACATCCAGCATTTCCATGATCGCTGAGGGTGCCTGGGTCTGAAGTTGCAGCTCAGGGCCAGCTCCAGTTAGAAGACGTCTGCTACCCCCCAATCACTGTGTTTGAGTTTGTACTTCTGTGGCTTCTGACAGGAATAAAAGGATAAATAATAGAATGTAAGGGAAAATAAAGGGAGTATGCAATTAGGGAATATATTTTCATTTTAGGAGATTCAAGTATCTATGTAGTTCATTCTGAGTAGAAACTTAAAGAAATTATTTTCCAGTGACAGGCAGAATAATCACACTGAAGTCACTGAAAATCATTCATTTCCTAACCCTCCTCCAGGAAAAAAAAAAAAAAAGTCTATGAGAAAATCAGTAGAAAAATCAGAATTGCAGTGTTGCAGATATATAGGTCTAAAACTTTCCACAGCTGCTGCATACCTCTTGCATAGCTCTACCAAATTAATCTAGGGAAGGTGAGAAAGAGCGATGGATGTCCTGCACCAACCACAGCGCAGTGCTGACCGCTTGCAAGCGAGCTGGCTGCTCGTGTCTTTCCATTTGCAGCCAGAGGGAAGCCCATTGCAATATTCAGAACCAGGTCCAAATCCCAACCCAGCCTCAAGGCTTTCCATTTCAGCTTCTCGCTGCTATCTCAGCAGCTGATAAAGAAGAAAATTCATTCACAGGGAACCTTCCCAAGAGCTGGCATGTATCCATCAAGATGAAAAGTTGAACCCTGTATATATTATTTAGCACTTTTCTACTCCTTCATCTAATGAATACAGAACAGAGGGCTTATAGACTTGACTAAAGGCTGGGCTGACGTCTAAGGGGATGTAGTGAGAGCCTGTTTTGGGGAAGATGAGGAACCAGCACTTCCATCTGAACCGCGCTCCTCCCATCCACAGTCACTATCCCACACGGAGAACAGCACCAGGGGATGGATGCCTGGTTGAATCTGCCTTCCAACTCAGGATCCAACTATGGCAGAGGCAGATACAAACCAGTTTCAAAAATTAATCCCCCTCTAGCTTCCAGCAGATCTCTGAAGCCTCTCTCCTCTCAGCGTGCAACACGCCAGGTCGCAAGCTGAGCTAACAGCAAGGGACCAATGAATTAGGCTGAAGTGAGGGAAGATGGGACTCCCATCTCAGGTAGACCATCCTTTCTGCCTCGGACCCAGTGAGCCAGGTACAGCAGACAAGGCTAAAGATCAAGAAGGCGCTGCGGGTCTTGCAGACGGCCGAGGAGAGAGGCTGAGCTGTACACATGCGCAGGGCACAGAGCTGCGTGCGCAAGCTGAGATGCGACCGTGCCGGGCTGCCACGGAGCTGTGCCAAAGCGTCAGGGTTTTACAGCACAGCTGGAACTGCTAAACACTGCGCAGTTTTATTTTACGGTCTCCTCACAAGCTTCTGCACCAGCTACGGAAATATGGCTTAAGGACTTGATATAACCTCTGAAAAGAAAAACATTTATAGAAAATCTCCCATGACTTCAGAGCCCATGAGTTCCGCTGAGCTCAACCCTTATCAAACACGTCCCCACGCCCCTAACCAAACCACATAGAACTGTACAAAAAGTAGCCAAGTTACTAACAGGGATTAGCATTCGTAGCCACAGCATAAAAACAACAACAAAAGGGATTAGTATGACATGACACAGCACAAAATCATGACCAGCCTCATATCAAGCCAGTACTGCTATATTGGTCAACATCTTTAACAATAATGCTTTAATAAAAAAAAAAAAAAAAAAAAAAGTGGGTGATTATTCTCAGCATAATTCACTTCCTCGCAGCCTGGCATCCGGCCACAGCAGGACAAACAGTGCCATGCTTAGACACGCAGGTAAGCAGCTTGGGCAGCGCAGCGCGTGTGGTGACTTGCCCTAGTGCACGGCCTCCAGCCAGCCTAGCCGGGGCCGCTCTCCAGGCCTGGCCTGGAGATGCCACGAAGGAGGGCTGCCTTCCACAGCACACATGTGTTGAGGGCTCTCCTTGGCTCCCGTGCAGTGTGTTTCACCTTCCTTTGAATCGCAACTTCAGTCCTTTCACCGAGAGCTAAGAGCAGTGCTTTCCATCACCAGAAAGGGAGATGTTTTAAATAAAACTGAGCACATGAGGGTTACAGTACACCAGTTGTCCCAGTTTATACAAACCAACATGGTGCGTATAAGGAAACATGGAAATAAAGCCCAAAATACCCGTTTGTGTTGGTATCCCGATTTCTCTTCACAGGCAAAAGAACTTCAAGGCACCACTAGAAGGCCCTGATGTTTTGCTCCTGTGGTTTTTCCAGGACGCAATACTCCAGGTGTGGCCTCACCAGGGCTGAGCAGAGGGGCAGGATCCCCTCCCTCGACCTGCTGGAGACGCTCCTCTTAATGCACCCCAGGATCCCATTACCTTCTTGGGCACGAGGGCACACTGCTGCCTCAGGGTTAACTTGTTGTCAACCAGGACTCCCAGATCCCTCTCCACAGAGCTGCTTTCCAGCAGGTCAGGCCCTAATCTGTACTGGTGCCTGAAATTATTCCTCCCCAGGTGCAGGACCCTGCGCTTATCCTTGTTGAAGCTCTTGAGGTTCCTCTCTGCCCAACTCTCCAACCTGTCTTGTGTCCCTGCTGGTGCAGGCGGGTTGGACTAGGTGATCTCTAGAGGTCCCTTCCGACCTCAACCAGCCTGTGATTCTGTGACACTGCGTATTGGTGAGCTGCTCATTGCACTGCTTCAAGCTTGCAAACAGTTTATCAGTGAGAGGATGCCTCAGCTAAGCGAACCTTGGAACAGATCCTTTGGGAATCTGGCTTTATCGACTTGGCAATCCAAATAGGGCCTTACATTATCACTTCTTTTAGCACTACAGTGCTGAAGCAATCAGTTACTAAATGTCTCGCACACAGATTTATAGCTGTGTTTTCTGACCCCGTAAGTAGCAGGAAAGAAGAAAGCATATGATTTTCTTGAGAAAAAGTAAAGGTCATTTGTCTCATCAAATTTCATCCCTTAATAGTATGCCAGTTCCTGCAGGGAAATTTCTAATTGTTTCTTCATCATTTCAGTCTTTTGCCTCGGTAGTATTGCTAAGCAGTTATGCCACAGCTCTTATTAGCTTCTTCAGAAAGATTTAGTCTCTAGTTTGCTCTGAAAAAATTCATATGTGGTGACTCTAAACATTTCATACTCTTTGCCATAGAAATAAAAGGGAATTGCATGAAAAGCAGACTGCATAGGCAGCATTTGTACAGTGACACTCAATGGTGCATGATGCATCTCTCACACACAAGAAATGATACATGGGATGCATCTGCTAACCAAATCTATGGTTTATAGAGCTCTGGATAGAAAAATGTCCTTTTCCCTTACTGCACATCATGTTCTAAGTCAATTCACTCCCCTACCCTGCAGCACCTGTGTTCATCTGCTCTGCTGAAGGATTTTCTGCAGCCAAAGGCACAGAGACGTTTACTTATGAACTGACCTTCCACACCATCACTTTATTTCTAAAGAGGGAATATGGGAGTTACTGGATCACCAGGTGCAATGCCAAAGCCTCACCCCAAAAGAAGCGCCATACTGATCCCACAGATACCCGCTCATGCAGATACTCCAACACATTTTCATGGGCAAGGTTAAATGTCAAAATGACTCAAGCTTTTAAATTTGAATTATGCAACTAAACATCTTCAAAGTGGACGTCTGAGATCACCATGAGTTACAATCTGGTATTCTAACCATAAAAATAGAAATCTGTATTACACAAATCTCTTTTCTTTCACTATCATGAAACAATAATTGCTTTAGAAGAAAATCAGACATTCAAAACTGCAAAGGGAAGAAAAGGACCTTATTTTACAGCAGTAGGGGATAGCTGGCTATCACAAAGGGTTCAACCGAACAGAAGGCACATGTCCTGCAAAACAGCTAATTAGCTTTATCCAGCATCCACTTTTGATCACAGGCTATCCTGAAGACTAACACTGTAATCAAGCCCTAACTGTGGCGGAGTCTGGATAATGATACGTTACCCTGCGGTGCTTCTGCCTCTCCAGCGTTGGGGGCTGAAGGCCACCCGCCACGGCTGAGCTCCTCCTCTTCACCTCTCCACCCACCTCAGAGCCACGCTGAGGCTTCAAGAACTTTCATCCCTTCCACCGAGTAAGCTGGCATTACACTCAGCTTACCCTGGTCTGACTTGCAGGCATTTGCTAATGCCTGAAAACAGTTTCCCTGTTTCCCTCTTTGGAAAAGGCCGTAACAATACGAATAGCTTTTTTTTTCCCCCCTCAATTCAGTATCCTCTGGTCCTCAGTCGCTTTGTTGTGAAAGTATCTGTCTGTAGACAATGTATATGTCAAAAGTACTTTAAATGTCAGTGCTTATCTTTCATAAGGCCTTTCAGGCAAGCCTGTGATTAAAACTAGGTATTCAAGCAGAAGATGAATATATTATGCCTTCAGGCTCCTCGGTCATGATCCATATTTATAATGCAAGATTAAGGCTTCTGTTGAATAATTACATATTTAGCCTGCACCTTCTCCCTCCCTCGCCCCATAATGTGTATACATACATCAATGCATATACATTATACTGTTAAGAGTGAGTAATAATCCATCTCAAAGACAAAATAACTTTGTTGAGTACATAAATGTTGGAGTGAGTTTAATTCTGTAATTACAGTGCAAGACTTGCGGTGGTTAACATAGCTCAGGCTAAGAACTCTTCCCCTTACTCAGCATGAATAAAGGTGGCAAAACCACAGTCTAGAGGATCTAGAGCACTCAGCAGTTTCAAAGCCAAGCCATAGGGAAAGGATTTGGGTTGCTAGTCTCATTCCAACTTCATGTAAACGCTTCCCTTCCAAGCAGAAGGCTTTTGACTGGAAGTGCTAGAGATCCAGCTTTATCTGTGCCTCAAGATGGAAGGTGTTTCCCTATTCCTAAATTTAAATAAATAAAAACCACACCCACCACACTTCCAAACATTTGGAGGCCTCTGAATTCAAAGGTCATAAGAAGAATCCTACAGCACCATTCAGCTAGTGGTGAGCTCCCCTTCCTGAACCAAAACATCTTTCTCAGCAACAAGCAATGCCACTTGGTGATACAAAGTCAAACATCAAGAATAGTTTGCCAAAGTCAAACATTTGATTAGAGGGAATATTTTGACCAGGATTCCAGAAGCTTAAGTCTGCAGTTCTTCATATAATCCCCTCAGGGCTACAGATTTCTTTAAAAAGGAGAGAGAGCACCAGTACCATTAAGAAGGATATCTCACACACACTCACACACAGAAGCACCATATTAATAACAGCTATCTGGAAAATAATGTTCACACGCACCCATGCATGTACATGCATGCACTGATATGCTTTCATTTCAATGGATTTTTTTTCTGTAAATTGAAAACTATCTTTCACAATTATATTCTAATAGTATCAAAGAGTATCAAGAGATCAGCAACAGCAAAATAACATACTGAACAAAAATATTTCTTAAATCCCCATTTTTGCTAAAAAAACACCCTCTTAATTAAAAAAATCCTAGCAGATCTCATCACACATTTCACCTTTCCTAAAATTTGCTTTACACATATGCACAAAGTGAACAGAAAGCCCTGCAAGCTTGCATACTGCTCATTCTCATGCTCTCTGGTCAACCAAGAGTGACTTCTAAAACGATTTTGTCACTGCAGACCTAATCGCAGATAGCCAAATATGTTGTGCTGACTGTGTATGGTTAACGGAGAAATCTCCGATGAGATTATTTTAAAATTAAAATCCCTTAGTCAGGCAGAAGTATAAATCATGGTGACACCAGTACAGCTAAAAAAAAAAAAAAAAAAAAAAAATCACAGCTGCAATAGCTGTCACAAATATTCAGGATGTCAGCATATGGCTAGGTAAGAGGAACACCCATGCAGTAGTCATTTGTTTTGAGATTTCAGCCCTCCAACACCCAGCTGCAATGAAGCAGATCACGGAGACATCCCTCAGAAAACAGCAGCATGGGAAGTGCAAGAAGATGGTGTGTTGATAAAAGAGGGCAGGGCATCTTGGAAGATGCTGCTGGTTCCCTGGTTTATGCATACCATTGTTCAAGAAGGTGAAGTAAAATTCATGCCTTGGCAGTATCTAAGACTCAAGTAAGCCAATATAGTTAAGTGATTTGTGTTCTTTCCTCTTTGTCCCATCCACCTCCAAGATAGAGAAAGTATTACTTCTCTTTGTGGAGGGCTCAAATGGAATTTCGCTATATGCCCTGTATACAACCATGCTACTCCAGAGCTCTTTCCCCATCTCTCTTGTCAGCTGGAAAAAAAAAAGAAGAGAAGGAAAGGATCTTGTCTTGACCTACAACAAAAATTACTTTCCACTCTGTCTCAGCTCAATGCTGTAGTAGACGAAGGAAGTCAAAGTTACACCTACAAACACTGCTTGTTGTGAAGAGGCAAAATAAAACAAAACAAAAACCTCATTCCTCTGACTGTAGACTTCTAATTTTTCAAAGTAAGAGCTTCTGTTAATTCAAAGGGGCTTTAGCTTTTCATAGGAGTATTTGTGTGTCTGCCCTTCGGGTACACAAGCCATGGAAAGAGGACAGGCAGTTAAAATGTCATAGAATAAAATTAGGTCCCTAGAATATTTAGTTCCAAGATTTATATAGACGTAATAAGATGGATCTATTGTCTTTCACCAAGATCTAAATAATACTGTAAGCTCTGTCATGTGTCACATAGCACAGTGCAATATTTCACACAAGGATGTCTTGTTTCTATCAATGGCTGCAACTGCAGATGAAGAATTAATTTTTTTTAATCAAGATTAAAAAAAAAGGGGGGGGGAAGTAACTAGTAGGTTTGCAGTGATATTTGTGCCATATCTAGGTTAGGAATCAGAATAGATTCTTTGGAATATTTTAATATATTGTGCTTCTGGAAAAGAAACTCACAACAAAATTTAGTCACTGCACTTCTCCCTGACACATATCCTCTTGTTCAGCTCTAAAGATGATTGGATTTGTCATCTCATGACACATAGGATGCACACTCTACATTTCACTTGTTCCGCCAGCTACTTGTAGTTTTACATTGCAGGTTTCCTTACTGCTGCATATATGTGTCTAATTCTTAAAGACTAATCTAAAATGATGCTCTATTTGGTGTGGCAGTAACAGGATGCAGTCCAGTTAAGTTACAGGAGAGTGTTTGTATCCGAGATTTGTTTCTGCTTTGTCATTATGAATATGTAATACCACAGCCGTGGGAAGGGAGACAGCAGTAACATCCTTGCGAGTAAAGTTAATGGGGTAGGTAGCTGATAAATACCACTAAGAAAGAATCTGATGCACTCATGGCATACTAGTATTAATGTTTGAATACTGATTTATGTGCAGTTCAGACAGGGCCAGGAGCTCACCTTGCCAAGCCAGGGGTTGGGAAGTGGTGACAGGCTAGGCTGCAGCGTGCTGAACTACAGAAAACAACTGCAATGGCCTCTTTTGTTAACAACTTAATTGCATCCAGGCTCTCTGCACAAAAGCCTTTGCTGTGCAGCAGCAGAACATTAGAAATAACCACAGTCCCATTCTTGCCAGCTGGCTGATCTGGGCGTTTCACAGCGTCCCACTGCTTATGAACAGACCCATGGTGACTTAACCCATCAGGAACAACTTGCCTGACTGGTGCCTCCAGGACTGTCCTCACAGCAGAAAGATTTATTCAGCCATTCAGTTGTCTTCCCCTAGGAAACTCTAGACACCCTTAAAGAGGAGCTTCTTTAAGGCTTTCACCATCTACCATGATATGAGAGCCCTGGGGCCACTGTGGACCAGGTCCTCCTCATCCTGCACCTCCTGGCACAGACCCATTTCACTTACCCCACAGCTTGAATCTCAAGCTTTAGGGGCTGAACATGGCTCTGGTCTCACTGGGTTGCCACCACATCTGCTCTCTGCAGAGCTACTTGAGGGACAGGCATGCGCCTGACAAGAGGCCACAACCTTGTATCCCCACTAAACGCAGCGGAAAGACGACGCACATAGATAACCTATAGGGCAAGTGCGGAAGGTTCATGTCAGACATCAGCTCCTTCCGTAGATGAAGCTCTGTCAGTGCAAGAACTATTTGTAATTTTGGATGCACTTCCCCCCAGATTTGGTCCTAGCTGACAAATACAGAGGTGCTCGGATCAGGCATGTACAGCCCATCACAGAATATTACAGGTACATGCTCACTGGCAGTATCCCCAGACAAATTTGAGAGAGTCCTAACGACTGCTTTGCTTCAGACCCCAAAACACAAATTTGACTGCAAATAAATCTGAAATCTAAATACATAGAGAGGTTTTCAACAGCAGCACTGTATCAGCCCAGCCTCTTAATAAAGAGGAACTAGCTCAGCTACAGCAGAAACAAAGCCCCCCAAATCAGCCTTGGATTTAAGTCTTAACAAATAAGTATGTTTTAGCCCACTTTTACTCGTCACATGTCCAAATATTTCCCTGTTCTGACTGATGATGCTAACAAGATACCCTGAGAAATACTGTTCATTTACTTCAAGCAACCAAAATTGTATGAGGAATCTTATAAAGATTTCAGTCTCCTTCCCAAAATGAGAAGGAGAAACTCAAGTAAAAATCTTTAACTCGGCTAAAACCACGCTTTGATTTACCGTATCAGCTTCTCTGGAGGCGCCACTTTGAGGATGGGAGAAATTCATTCTGTAGAGATGATCCTTCTTCTCGCTGTGAATCAAGATGTTCACAAGAAGTGGTCTTCTCCACGATGTCTACATGGTGGCTCCAGCAAAGTGACCCAGCGTGCTGTGACATCACATTCAGTGTGACGTCACATTCTCTGTGACATCATCACGTTCACTGTGACCCTCTGCCAGCCTTTGGCACCACACGCTGTGCAATATGGTCTCCTTTTACTAAAAGAGTATTTTCCTATATTGTTTCTCAGAACAATGCAACATTCAATATAATAGTCTAAAAAGTGTATTTCTCTATTTCATTTCATCATTATTGGGCTGTTTGAGCAATTCTACTGAAAATGTTGATTCGTAAAATAAAATTATTTACGCTGATTCAGGTGCATATATTAATAAAAACAAAAATAAACTCAAATGTATTTTAGATTAAAATAGCCAGATTTGTTATTTCCAGATTTTAAAAGACTTTTTTTAAGCTGTAGTCTACACTACAAGGTAAGACTATCTTCTGAACCTCTTATCAAGACATAGTCAGAAGACTCAAAATTAACTTTTTAAGAGTATCTAGTCAAAGCCTAACTTTACTCTTCACAATAGCGCTAATCTAAAATCTCTTGAATGAGTAAAACTCATACCAGAAGGCTTCTCCTCATGGGCTTCACTCGAACTCATCAACAGCCAGAGGATCTGGATCAAGGTTGAAATGGGCTCCTCAGTGTCCATCTCCCAAGCCTGCTGTGGCCCCTCTCCTAGGGAGGAGGGATTTGCAGACAACTTGCACAGCGACAGTGGGGCTCCTTGGGATCTCTCCTGAGCAGGTCTGAATGAGAAGATAACAACAGGGAAGGGACCACCTTTCTGCACCAGGCCCTGGTGAGCTCCCCAGGCAGATACAGGGCTGCCCAGCCTATGACACCAAGCTGTGGCAGAGTAAAACACTGTCTAGCAGAGGGGAGAGTAAAACTCTTCTGGAAAGATACTAGGCGCACACTGCTGAGGGCGCTCCTTCTGCCACAGTCCCTTTCTGGGACTGGACTGAAACTGCTACATATCCAACAAGTGGAAATCAGTTCTTTGCCTCGGTGCTGTTTCAGTGGTGTCGACATCTGCCTTTGATTAGCAAGTTTACCTTTTCCAAAGCTGCTCTGCTTCCTGGGCAGGGTGCTGACCCTGGTGGCTCGGGAGCTGCTCCAGAAGCAGGTGCGTATTCCACAGCAGCATCCCAGGCTGAACTTAGGGACAACCCAAGCGCTGAGGGACAAACTATCCCCAGCCTCGGAAAAATTTATCAGCAAAACTCAAGCACAGTATCAGAAGTCTCATTTCCCAGCCATGCAACCAGCACAGTGACTGCAGATGGATTGGGCGCAGCGGGTACAGTTTCCAACAGGCTGCAAGTGTGAACTTGAGATGGAGCAGCTGACTGTTCTTGGAAACAGAGAAAATCAAAAACCTCAGAGAGATTTTGTAAAGTTGTTATTTATACTAAAAATTATTTTTTAATCTTTTTGACACCAGTAGTAGTTAACTTTTTTTTTTTTTTTTTAATTGAGGGAGGCCTTCATATTATTTATTTAATAAACAAACCTGCAATAAGTTGTTGAGAAAACCATAGCAGTCCTTTTGCCATTTACAAGACTACATTGTCCTGGATTACCAGATATCTTTTGAGTTAAAATAAACTTGCTTAAAGATTAGCCACTTTTGTTTGTTTGTTTTGTACTTTACCCTATAAAAACCCTGCATGTGCAGCCCCACAGTGTTCATCTGGGATTCAGTACCCTGATTATTACTGTACAGGTAGCAAGCGGAGAAAAGCTTGGTCTAGTAGGATCAAAGAATTGTGTTTTGCAGTTGCATTATTCTTTCCAAAGATACAAACAATACTTCATTTGTTCCACAGATACTGATGTAATTTCAGGATGTCTTTGATCTTGTTCAAACCAAGATAAAAGCTATCTTTTAAATTATGCTCATTAAAGTCTTTTAATCCAATTTTAAACAAAAGGTGTTTTTTGCACAATCTAACTCTAAATTAGGAGGACAATATCCTTAACTGACTCCTCTGAAAACTGGATTCACTGGTTTGGGGACCCTAGAGATAAAAATCTCCATAACAAATTTAACCATCTGTTAAATAAGAATGTTTATATAAACCACGTTTATAAGCATGTTAACCATAACATTTAACCATTTTAAGTGCCTTCAAAAGCCAAAAGGGGAAGCCTTTCCATACATTGATTCCTCCTATATTTGGGCATCTCTGGTGTCCACAGTATGGCATGGTACATCTAGGCCTCTGATGACTAAAGATGGGACAGAGAGTTCTAGGGAGCTGAAGTCCAGAGAGATGCATTAAAAACAGAGGGAGGATAGACAGACATCTCAGATTTGGTTCTTTCAGGCAAGCAGATTTAGGTGGGATTACGCAAGACCTGGCCTTCTAATTGTGTCGGCACCTACATATTTAACTGAAGTTTGTATGACTGCTGCTAGTGCTTGGTCTAGAGACATTTCAGAAACTAGGTGTCATGCCATTCCTTAGATAAGAAAATTTGGAGATTAAGTGGCTCCCCTACATCACATGGAGATCATATGCAAGAAGCAGAAGTAGGTACCAGCACCGCAGTTCCTGGGGCAGTTCCTAAGCGCATCTTTGAAAACAAAGCCCTGTCTAACAGAGGGCTGTGCTTGATGACGTGTTGTCACATTTCCCAGATTGCCACCTGTGGTAACAGGTATCTTCTGTCACCACATGCAACCGTAGCTTTTCAAAAACCTGGAAAGCATAGCCATTTATTCTGGAATCCCCATGGATGTTTGACGCAAGCCCAACAAGCTGAAAGAGTATCAAGGTCTAGAGGGCTGAACAGAGCAGCCCCAGCTGTTCCACTGCATGTGGTAAACTTAATGTTAACCATCTATTGAGTACTCTGTCTCCAGAGACAGAGCACTAGAAGCCTCAAAGACACTTGTTCCGTACCCTTATGCCAGAATTAGGGCACCTATATTTTAAATAAGACAGACTGGTAAAGACGACAGAGAAGTTGCAGGCGAGAGCTGCTCCCACCACAGCCTCTTGCTGACTGCTCCAAGACCCAGGCTCCATCCTGGGGCTGGGGCCCATTACTCCCCTGCCCTTAATGGTGGCTGCTCAAGCACAGAAAGCTTGTGTAAACTTGGCAGAACTTATTTCTTATTAACTATTTTGTTGATAGAAAAAGGAATTCATTACGCCCCAACCCTATGATAACCTGAAAACTGCTACCACTTAATGGAACACAACTAGGCTTGATTTATTTTGTAGCTCCTATTTCTGTCAGGCGGTGTCAAAACTGTAAGCAGCCATAAGCACTTCCTGAAACTTTAGCCACAGTGATCGAAAAGGTTATAGCATAATAAACAAATATATTATGTTATTGCCATGTGAACTGTACCAGAATGCAATTTATTGAGACAAGATTCATAAAGACTGGAAGATATTTTATTGCCTACGACAAAAGCTTTTCCCCTCCCCCAGCCATGAAAAGGCCTCTTATATTTTAAATTATTGTGCAATAATCCCACTTGAAAGAACGAAATTGCATTAAGATTCAACTCATTTAAAAACAAAAACAAACTCCACAGCAAGCAATCTCCCAGCTTGCCTCTGGATTTTCAACTTTCAGCACTGAAAGACAGTTACGGCAATGTTGCATTTGGAAGCTTTCCCAAAGTGTGCATGATTGAAAACACCAAGGTATCTTTCCACAATGCATTCAAGTAAATATGCATTATGGCATTAGTGACATAACAAATTATGTTCTGAAGTACGCAGAGCAAGACGTGCCCATACAAAACCTCAACCATAGAGACTCAAGTAGTGGTTTAACCTGCTTCCAAACCTCAGATATTCAACCAGCCTCATGTATTGATCTTGCCGTCTTCTGCAGTGCCGTAAATCAACGTTCAGACTAGCAACCCGATGAGCCCCGCGCTCCTTCTCCCATCGCGTTGGTTCCAACACAACTTGGCCAGCACGCAGCCGCATTCGTAGCTCCTGAGCTGCAACACACAAACGTGGAGTCGTTAAGCAGAGCAAGTTACCCTGTTACCCAAGTGGAAATCAAACACTGACATGTGTCGTGAGCCACACCTTGGTGGGCAAATTTCAGACCCGCAGCAGAGTGGAATAGAAGAAGTGGCTCTTCTAGATTTCTCTATATTAGTAATGGCTGTGGGAGATAAAAGCCTCATTAAAAACAAGCCTGGAAAGTATTTAAGGAGTATCATGTGTGCAAGCACATCTGACTGGATTTCCATCAACATTGAAGCATATTTTACCAGAAACACTTTCTTTCAACAATTTAATTCTCCTATTAGGTCTTCTAATTACACAGTATAATTACTGTTTCCCTTACTCATGTATCATCATTTTACTTTTATTTCTTGCACTCCTAACATGTTTTCCAGGCAACATAGGATTTGAGCAGATTAGTGAGCAACAATTAGTAGAGCAACATGCTGTGTGTTAATTATGATGGAGTTCTTCACTTTCCTCCATATATAAAAAAGCAACTATGCTTGCCGGTCTCAGGGATTTATTCTAGATTAAGGACAGCATCAAATGAAATAATAAAGGCAAATATTGAAGGAGAATAGAGCAAGTAAAACACATTTCATACCAGCTAAGGGATTGGTTCCACTGGTACAAAAGTCATCTTGGGAAAGGGTGACTACAAAAGGTGACAGGTAACCTACAGAGTAGACGGAAACACAGGCTTCATCTGCTAGATGAACACTCCCAAGAACCTGAGAGGAATGCATTTGTAGCGCAGCTCAGCAGAACTGCTGGGGAGGTAGCCTGGGATGTTGCCCTGCTGGCCCTATTCAACTTGGTGAGAGTTAATTTTAAGTTTTTAATCCAGCTAAATGTCCATCCGAAGATAGACAATGTTTCTCTCAGTACATAAAGTACATGATGCACTTACCAACACACTGCTCGTTAACAAATTCAAATTTTTATTCAATCAAATTGTGCAATGATCTGTGATTATGAGGTGGCTGACGTGAATTTTCTACATAATGAGAACTGAGTATTAAGTCCCATAGGCCAAACTTTAACTATTCTCACTAATTGGATAGATATTATACCACAGAAACCTTTAGATCTAAACAAACTTCTTATCCGCTTTCAGACCTACAAACCAGGCAAGCCTTGAAAACAAGAGTTTCAGTCAGTTCAGAAGCACACAGACACTGCACTGGGCCTCTGCCCACGTGCAAATCCCAAATCTCTCTTTCTATTTCTACCAGTGTGCCCACTATGGTCTACTTCCTAGGGTGAGCAGTCTAGGGCAACAGGGACCCAGTTTCCTGCAGAGTCTTTCAGCTGCACCATGCACCATGCAGCAAGCAGCAAGTTGTTCTCATGCTGTGACACCCCACATATCACCCCGTTGGTACAGCCAGAACCGAGACATGAAATCAAAGAACATAATCCATAGCTTTCACAATCCCTAATGCTCCACATTTGGCTAAGTTTTGAAATCATTTCAACAGTAAAAGGAGAAGGGAGGTGAACGCTAGCTCTTCAGCATTTTAAGGAAATATGGCCCTGCACTGTTTACTATACCCGGATGCTGTCCCAATACATGATGGGCCGAATGACTCACTAATGTCCTCCAGATAAACTACAAACGTTGCTTTGTCTGTGAAAACACTTGACTTCAAACCAAAGCTTCACCTGACAAAACCAGGTGACAGTAATCCTTCAGTGGTCAACAGTGTTTGAATCTGTTTCAGGTAGAAAGTTTCAAATCCAATTTTCAGACAGCTAAAATTGCCGCCATGAACTCTAAAAGCTTGAGGTTTGCTCCAGTGAGCAGGCGCACTGCCCGAGAAGCAACAAATGTGTCTTCGTGGAGCTAGAGTTGCAGTGCACCTTCAAAGGTTGCCTATGGCAGAGACTTGATCCTTGCCCAACATCACCCACAAGATGAGATCTCCTACCTGTAACGAACAAGTCTGACAGCCCGTAAACATTAGGACCAAATTACACACAGTTTCTTCCTACTGCTCTTTTGGAGGTATGGACAACGCAATTCTCGGTCATGCTACAGTCACTTTGCTCCTCTCTACCAGGCAAGCAAGGCAGTTGGCCAAGGGAACAAGTAGAGAAGGACTATGATTGAATATATTTTGCTATGGTTTATTTGCTTCCAAAGATCTACAGGCTGAACAGAAATCAGATTTGAATTTCCTCTTTGATATGCTACAAGACATGCAACCCCTCAGCTGTCCCCTGATATGGAAACCACAGAAGACAGCTCTTGTCCTCTCACCTCCTGCTACAGGGATGGGGTAACTGGAATTGGGATCCATAGGGAATCAAAGGGATTAAAAAAAAAATAGCTGGTCTTTGCATGATTGGTAAACACACTAAAAATGCCAAATACCAAGGATCTTGTTGATCCCAATAAGATCTAGACTCTTTAAATTAATAAATGAGGATTCGAGTGAATTAAAGTACAAAAAAGGATTTAACACCCAGTTTGAACAACATCTATTCAGGACCTACTTAACAAACAACCAAACTATACCCACAAAGCACACAGTGCTGCCTGGGAAGGCCATTTTCTCCCCAAGACAGACAAGGTTGGGTGTTCTCTGAATGTGATTTTCTAAAGGTCAGAAAGTCTGGAAATTTTACTGGTCAGAGGATTATATTATCACTACGGTGTGAGGCAGAGTGAAAGGTATGAGTGTTCTGCAATGTCACATCCAATATGGTATTACAAAGCTCAAATTTAAAGCATGAAAAAAAAAATAAAATCATCTATAGCACTATTTTCTCTCCACTAAAAATAAAACATCACTTCTCCTCCAGGTTTTAATTTACTAAAGCCTTTTCTAGTCATGTATCCCGGTCAAAATTTAAGATCCTTTCTGTCTAAAAGAAGTCATTTACTGAACTTTATGGGCAGAAGGATGACATTACTGACTGATTCTAGAAACTAATATCAGTATTCTAAGTGATAGTCTCAAAAATTTATTGAGACTTTTTTTGTAGTCTAGGGGGAAAACGCTAAATTATGAAAATAGGAATTTTATATTGCTGCTTAAAAAGTATTTTTCCCAGTAGTAGAATCGTTTATTTTACTAGATGCATGATGCACAGTGCCATTAGTGTTAAGACTATTTAGTCTTCCCATATTACAATAGCGTCAGTCATGTCATAACCTGTTATATGTTCCTTTTGGTTGTTTGCACGATGAAAACTTCATTACATATGAAGCATGTTACTCATAATAACTAGACAACATGTTTAAAAATTTATAGTTAAAAGCAGAGATGTTGTCAGAACAGACAAAAATGAACTAGAATGCCTGGCTTCTATTTCCGTGCACCAGTGACTGGCCTCAAACTTGTAAACCCTTGTTTAACCCTACTAACTAGCATTGAACACAAACTTTGTGCCATCATTGTGCATCAGAATGCAGCTGTAGTTTTTAATACTTGCGGAATTTATGGCAAAAGTTAAAAAAAAAATGTATCCAACTCTACACCAGTCTCAAGGGTAGGGTGTTAGGTCATTTTTGCCCATTAGTTACCACAGCTTAAAGTGGAATTCTGGAGATATAGTTAAATGTGTGTGTGTGTGTGTATATATATATATATGTGCATATGAATATATCATGGAATCATAGCTATGATTCCATTATATATATATATATGAATATATATTTCCCTTCATTCTCTAATCTACAGAAGATTCAACCGAAGCCCAGAAGAGCACTGCAGGTAGTCCTGGAAAGCACACAGCGGTAATCACCACTTAGGGCCCTTAGAACAACTTTCAGACAGCTTGAAGTGATGACTGGAGGCCTCCGTCCCAGAGGGACACTTGGCATGCAGCTACCTGACGTACCATGACAAACCTACCCAGCTTCGGGGTAGGTCCCTGTTATACTGGGTGCTCAAAAGCCGTGGGAGGAGAGCAGGGTATTGCCCTGTCAAGCTGCTTGCCCATCACCATGGCCAACACCCTCCTCCAGACCTTCAAGTCACAGGAAGAGGTGTCTGCAAACCCTCTTGCTCCGGCAAGGGTTTCCTCATTTGAGGGAAAGTTTGACCTGAGGCCTTTGGATCTTCAGCCAGTGATTTTGATCTAGTGATTGGAAATCAGTGAAGGAAGAAAAAAGAAAAAAAAAAAAAAAGAAGTTTGGCTTTCAACACCCAGGCAAAATCTACAGCGTCAGCAGTTAGGAAAACAGTTCTTTGGTATGCGGAGCTGTTGTTGTTCTGAAAATCCCTGCGAGTCAATAAACACGGACCCGCAGGATGCCATTTTCTGGCATTTCTCTTCAGGGAAGGGAGGAAGTGACTCACAGCCCTGCGTGAAGGGGCTTGGGAGCAAACAGGCAGCTTCTCTTGGGCAGCCCGTGGCTCACGTGCTTCTCATCAGCAGCACAGCTTCCAGCCACAGCCAGGATCTTTCAATGCTCTGTTCCTTCTCTTTTCCTCACTGTATGTTTTTGGCATCAGTCATGATGACAGTAAGTGTGTTAGTTATAGCTATAGGAATCTGTATTGCTTCACTCTTAGCCTAGCAGTTGCTTGACACTTTTCATGTTGGATCTCTGCTGCTCTATGGTTGGGCTTTCTTAGGCTTAGCACTGGCAGAGAAATCTAAGCAAAGCAATCGTGTAAGGGGAGAACATGAGGGCAGGGCAAGCAGGGACAAAAACATGCCACATTTCTGTTAGAATTAGTCTCTCTATATATATATATGTATTATTTTTTAAAAAAACAGCAAAGCACCATTTATCATACACATACGCCCCAAGCAGCTCTATTTTCTTCCTATCTGGAAGGGAATATGCATGGATATAGCTCTACTTGCACAATATTTTTGATAATTTTGACTCTTTGCCAGCTTATAAAGGAAGATTTTTTAAAAAAATCACATTCCCCATGAAAATCAAGCCTGCAGAAGAACAAATAAACATGCTGCATAATACAGTATTGAGGTACTGAGGATCTTGAAGACATCTGCTCCACCTTGCCTTATTGCCCACAGTGATACAGATCAATCTGTGTCCTGACAGCGATATAGCAGGGTGAGCCACCTCACAGCATCAACACGCACAACCAGAGTGCCTGGCAGCCCTGCTCGCTGGCTCCTGATGTCCCAACCACAGTTTTCCCCACCCCATACACAGACGATATGAAAAATTATGACAGAACTGCTTGTACACAGCTGGGTCCCAATAACTGCTTATTAAATGCAAACTCATATAACATGTATAGACACAGGCACTCTCGTTGGGGCTCGGGGCACCACAGGAGAAAGCAGAAAGACTCTGAAGACATATTGTGCAATGCTGTATTTTCCTGTGACAAGTTGTACCTACTACCTTGCAGCTGAGAAAGCTACAGACTGGGGGAGGATGACTAATTGGGCTTAGAATGAGCAGTAATGGCTGAAAAGGACACAGAAAATGGGTAGGAGAAGGCAGGGAGATATGAAGCATGGCAAGAGTCTGAAAATCCTACTGAGGTCTACCATAAGGCATCTAGTCAGAGATGCTTACTTTCAACTAGCAAAGGCTTAAAGGTCTGGAATGGGCTGCCTAAGGAATTTCTTCTCTTCTGTAGGAATAAGGGCATAAGTTGCACCAAAATGCACATAATAAAAAGCCCCCAATTTGTTCTTTTTCCCAAGAAAGAGCTTCAGAGTGAATACTTCTTTTTTTTTTTTTTTTTTTTTTTTTTTTTTTTTTTTTTCCTTTTTGTCCCTTCAGTCAGCTGCTCATCTCAAGTCTGGAAAAGGCCTTAATAACCTACAGGATTTGTCATAAGCTCTCCCTACTTACAGGGAACGCTACCTGGAGAATTCACTAACGGGCTTCTTGTCACCTGGCAACTCACCATTGTTTAGATTTATATCCTCTATTAATGATTTTTAAATACTTAGAGACCAGCTTAGCACCTCAATGACTTTGTAAGATATTTGGAAAGGAACTTTGTAAGATATTTGGAAAGTAGTGCTAATATTGCACTAAGCCTGTGACTTAACCACAAAAAAGTACATATATAAATGTAGTAGGGGAATAGAAAACTTGCATGTGAAGATGACTAAAGAGATCTGTCTATTGCAGTTGTCCTTTTGGAAAGGCAAGAGCTTTGAGTAGTCAATGAAGGGCCATTAGATAATGCTGGAAAAGGCAGCAACTTTAAGATGCAATGGACAGCTTGGAGCAACCATCTAGACAACAATATTAAAAGTGAAATAAATATACTTCTGAGCACAGAAGGGATAAGCGCTTACATCCAACAGGCAGGCAGCTAACAGAATAAGCAAGAGTTTTGCTCAAGGGCAATTTCCTCCACCTGGTTTCCTCCTGCAGGGTCTCCGCTACCTCCCATGGGAACGGTTGGTTGGGCCCACTTACAAAGGCCACAGTCCACGTTCAGCAGACCACAGCTCTGACTACGAAAAACATCATCTTTCTCACCCAGGAGAGTCAAACCACAGAAGCACTCTATTTCCCCCACCTGAGGAAAGTTACTATTTAAGATGGCAATGTGTTTATTTAGGAGAAATGCTGTCGAAGTCCTTGTAGCTCAACACTCAGGCAAATGTAGTCAGGGATCAGGACCAGATGCTGTTTTAGAGGGAAATGGGGAAAAAATTTAAATTGCCAAACATCCATAACAAACCTATTGGAACATGAAATAGTCTCCCAAAGCAAGCAACAGACACTCCACCTAACCACTAGCTACGTAGGCAGAACAAATGACTTCACTTTTTCCTTACACATTACCATCACTAGAGGAATAGTTGTGCTGAAAGAACAGAAATAAAAGACCAGAATCTCCCCCGGCATCATACTTGTAAAGAAGTGCACCAAAACCCGCTGGATTCAGCATAGTGGAGTTAAGAGTCATTGACACCGACACTGGATTTAAGTGTCCAGAACAAGTAAGGACCTAAATCTCATCTAGACTTCATCTTACATTTGGTAACACTCAAGTGTAAATGCACAGTATGAAATACCTTTCTTAAAGGGAGCTATATGGATGCTGTTTGGAGTAACATGTTGCTATAAACATTTATTTCATTCACCTCAAGTAGACCAGCTAAGAAAAAAAAAAAAAAAAAAAAGAAGAAGAAGACAAAGCAGCCTTGACTCAACAAATTATTTAAATATCTGCACTAGCAGTGACAGATGTCTTAAAACATGTATCAGAGGGGAACTGAAAGAGTGATCTCCACTTTAAGGTTTTGTGATTAGCAGGTACACACAAGGCAGAAGCAAGAGGGAAGCATTCTCAGCTGCTGCTAAAGCTCAGCCTTCAGCCATACATGTGGATGGTGGAAGAGGTAAACATGACTGCTACATTTTCCTCCTCTTCATCATTGCCCAGAAATAGTTAAAACATAGCAGGTGGGAGTCTCAAAACACACACGCATTTTTTTTTTCCTTAATGCTCATGTGTTGATTCTTAGCTCTGACAAATAATTACTTAGCTCTGTCTTGGCTAGAGGACAGGAAAAAAATCCCATGTTGTTATTCCGCAGTGGAGTGCTTTTCAATTATTTCTACACTTCTATTCTTTCTTGACTTGACCTCTGTTAAGTGATGTGGATGCAAAGAAAGAATAATGTTGAATATAGAGCAAATGAGCTACAGAAAATGGAGTTGCTTGAATGTTAAAGCCTTTCATCTTGCCCTTAAGCCATCATCAAAATAATGTTATAGCAGCGAAAGTCAAATCTAGGTTTAATTTCTTTTCCTTATACCCTCTAAGCTTACTCCATCCAAAGCTCTGCTCAGGTATTTATTCCAAATTGAGAAAATGAGAGAATATGAGAGAGATGGCCCGAACACAACCTTAAAAAAGCAAAGAGATGAGGGAGCAGATCTTCTCCTCTTCTCTCTCACATCTCTTTGGAGGGTCACAGAGAGCTCAGCATCTCCCTGCCTTTTTCTTTAGGTCACGTTGCTGTGAACCAACTCTCCTTCTGGAAAAGTTGGATGTTCAGCTGGTCTCTGCACCTTCACACTGAAGTCACAGTTGCAAATTTCAGTAGCAGCATCAAATCCTTATCACCAAAAGTTGCTGTGAAGGAGCTGGTAGCCAGACTTGCTGATACATATCAGAATAAGCTTTTACAAGTGGTACCGATTAGCGGTTTTGCTAGGGGCCCCATCAAGGGCAAGGTTTAAGCAAGAATCTGCAGTGGCCAGCTCCCACGAGAGGCCACCTAGCAGGTCAGGACTGAGCCAGCACAACGAGGAGGCCTCTGCTATTTGAGCCTGGCCATACATTTAGCAAACGCCTTCAGAGCTGTCAGCAGCCCACCTTTCATTGGCACTAAACTCACAGACGCGCTAGGGTAGTGTGGAAGTCGGGAGCATGAAAATAAAAGGTCAGTTGGGAACTCTAGGGAGAATTTCTGACCGAGAGCCTTTCCAGGGTGGGCTGAAAGACGAACTGAAAAGCTCTTCCCACGATTTAGAGCAGCCACAGGGCTGCTTTAAATTGCAGATGCTATCACACAAGCCGGCAGAGTAAGCACATCGTTCTCTGGACTCACCTTCTCCTGGCTTCCCTTTTACTCGGGGCTATTTTGGGAGGCTTTTACAGAATTGAGTTAAAAAGCGAGTGGAAAAAGCTTCTCAAAGCAGGTCCCAGTGACCGTATGGCATTCACCAGTTGTGCACAGAAGAGTCCCAGTTAGCTGTGTTTTGCTAGGCTGGCAGTCTAAATAATTCAGATGTGTGCCAAAAAGACTGGTGTCACAGAGAGACAAAGCATCACCTTTTCCTGAGTTTTCACTAAAGCCAAAGAAAGAGCTGTCTAAGGGCTGCACCTTCATGCCACCCAGTACACTAAAGACAGAGTAGTCTGTTATATTACATAATATTTACATTAAACTACCTAGCGTACTCAAAGAATTACTACAGTCTTAAACCTACAGGCAGGTTCCCCTCACACTAATAAATCAACAGCAATTACATTTAAGGAAATGGAGCAACTCCAGTGTAAAGTAACTGCAGCCAAGAGTAGAATAATATACTTTCCCTTACAATCCATATGATTGGATTATATGTAACTTCTAGTGTCTTAATTAGTGTTTTAACCACCGAATTAACTGATTTATAGAAATATCAATGAGTATTTATTAGAACATCTAATGTGTCAGTGGTTAATTTATATTAGACTATCAGTAGCATCCTTAAAAAATCCATTAATTACATAATAACCTTTTAATTTAAAAGACCTTAACACATAGCATGCCAGCATATTTCACATGTAATTACTGTATTACATTACTGAATTCTTCAAAATATTCCCATTTGCTCTCTTGAAACAGATTTAATTTGCCATTTCACTCAAAACACAGAAGTATCTTGGGAAGCATTCTTATCTTTTTATACTACTTGACGTGGTTTATAATTTCCCACGTTATCTAGCCAAACGATCTTTCCCTCAGCTATTGGTTTCTCATCCGTTTCCAAAAACAACGTCCCGTTTTTGCCTGCTGGGTCATCCTTTCTCAGGCTTTGAGGCAGCGCAACCCACATCTCTGGCTCAGCTGCCTTGATGCAACCCACCTGCAGCAGCAACTTGGGCTGTGGGAGCGACGGGAGGAGAGAAGTAGACACAAGTCCTGAGCACCCAGCCCTCTAAATGCTGAGCTCCTACCAGCAATTAAAGGTAGTTAGCAATTCTCTGGCCAGTGTATGTGCAACCAGTAATTAAAGCCTGTTCGCCCAGTTTTTCCTGTAAAAGAAAGGAGTTACCACAGACTTTTAAGAGGGCAGCCAAGTGATTCACGATCAACAAAGCTGGCTGAAATGTTTGTGCTTTCTGCTCTTCTCCCACCCCGTGCTATTCCAGCCCTGCGCCATTGCTTGCTGCTCCCAAAATTGTAATACGTAACCCATAACTTGAAGTGTTCTGATCAACAGTAGCCTCCAGCTCCTTCAATGTCTCTTTTACATTATCTTTTGACAAATAGTTGTACTAGGGAAAAAAAGAAAACAAAGGGAGAGTGACATGTCACATAGTGCCAGAAATGCTGCAGACCTGCTGTAGATGGTGTGACCTACATGCTCTGGGGTCCCTCAATCACTGCAGAGCCTAGCAGGGGACAAGACCAACCATTTGGCACATACCAGCTTAGGTCTGACAGTACTATGAGTGCCAACCTCTGTCCATATTAAATTATCCAAAGCCCCGACAAAAAGATTATGGCAGATTTCTAGACGTCTCTATGAGAGGTCTTAACCTACCAAGTGCACTGCACGCCAAGCTCAGGGAGCACAAGCTGCTTTGATTCTTCCTCCCAGGCAAATGAACAGCCTGACAACTACAGAAGGTGGGAAGAACTCACTTTTCTACATGTTCCACAGGCACAAAAGCCAGGGAGCCTTCAAAAGAGCAGTTTCCACCACTGCAAGGACATGACCGTGTGCTATCAGGCTTCATCTGCTTTATTTTAGGTCCTCGGGTTCCAATTCATGCTAATAACAAGGTATTAAAAGCCTGGACCTTCCTTTGATTGAAATAATAATTTTTTTTTTTTTTTTTACATCTAATTTGAAGGAGAGTTTTATTTTCCTGGGGGAAGAGAAAATGTTATGTTGTGTGTGTGCATGCGCATATTGATCACATTTAATCAATATTTTCGGAAAAAGCAATGCAGCATGCTACAAGTATTTGCAAGTGTTTAAATGAGGGGTTTTTTAAGCACCAAATAAATATTACGCTTTTTTTTTTTTAACTACAGAAAAATGTTCGAAGTGTTCTGATCTTACCAGGGAGAATGTTGACTTTGGGACTTGATGGCTAATACAATATTAAATACACATTTTCAGCTCATTGGGAGGAGCACACCCGCTGATCAGAAACACCACGTAAAAGAAGAGTTGTTGATGAACTGTGGTCATTTGCCTCCTCAAATTTCCCTGCTGATGGACAACATCAGAGCCCCTGCAAGGCGAGATCCAAGCCTGCTTCCCCCAAATCAAAGAGCAAAGGGATTTTTATTTGAGGGACCAAACCAAAGCAGGCACATAAGTCTCCTGCACTATTCCCAGCACAGAATTATTTTCACCCGTTCCCATGCTGCTCTCTCTGGGCTCCCCTTTTATAGCTACTGGGGAGAGTTAGGTGCTCTGGGAGGCACTGTGCATTTCACCTGTACACACATAACCAGCAGAACAGATTGATTTCACCTTTGGTCCAGGTAGCACTTTTGCAATTGCCATTCAAATAGTAACAGATTATAGTGGGAAAGAAACCTGGACAAGAGCTCGTTTGTAGAAGCTATATTTGACACTAGACAGCTTGCTGCAAACTTCATGGAGCTGCAGTTACCAGAAGTAAAACACAATCTTTGGCCTTGTTTTGTACTAAGGGAACATCTATAATAAGCAAGTAGAGTGACCAAAGCAATAATTTATACGTTATATGCACATGTTTACAGCTTGCAGAGCCAACCAGAGGATGGGAGTTCCATTGAGCACAACTTATGAGTTTTCAGTATCTGTTATGACTTCATATTGGAAGAAAAGCAAAAGCTTTTATTATTATTATATGAATTTTTACATTAAAACATTTGAAACAACAATTAGTGTATTTCTGTTCTTCAGGCCACTTGTCAAAAATGAGTAAAAAGAATGCTCTGGAAAGCTCATAAACACAGGAAAAGTTTATATCTTTACTAGAAATAAGCATTACAGAGCTGTAATTCAATTTGCCATGTGTTATAAAAAGCCAGAAGCAACTATCTTGAATTAAGATTTTTTCATTAAAAAAAAACAAAAAACAAAAACTTTAAGCTACATAAATGTGAGTCAAGATTATCCTTCATCTACATATGCATTCATGGATGAAAAAATAGCCAAAAATAATTTTTAACAGGATGATCCCAATTCTACGGATCTATTAGAAACAAACATATTTATAAGGTGATACCAAACAACATTACCTGGCATGATGGCAAGTTTGAACACTAAATCGGAGCTTGTAATGAACTGGGTAATTAAGGTCATTGCAGCTCTCAGTCTCACTCACTGCACTGAAGCATATAAGTTTGGATAATTCATAGTCCAAAAAGCCAACTGAATGAAACCTTTGAGCAGTCACGCAAATCATGTCTTGGCAAATAACCATTTCAGCACTATTAGTAAAGGAAGGTTCTGATCTATTCTCTCCCTCCCATCTACTCTCCAATAAACAGTTCTTCAAATCACAGGGATTCATGCACCTGTGAAAAGGTCATTCACCATCATGCATTTATGGTATGTAGTTTGCTAATATATGGCAATTTGGGGGAAAAGACACCTATAATGCTTAATTCATCACTCAATATCTACTTCCACAGCTGTTAGAAAAAAAATCTTGGTTTTAGCTTGGGTTCCTTGGGTTGTTAGCTTTGCTTCCTAAGGAAATGATGCTTAAGCAACTGACTGATATATGTACATATGTGGGCACACCTCCCTCGCCTTCAATTACTTTTGAACTCACTGGCTAATTTCAAACAGGTTTTATGAAGCAACAGAAATACTGAAGTCAGTGCCTGGACAGGAGCAGTAAGGAGGAACTAGTGTCTCATTGAGGGATCAGCTATGATTATTAAACACCAGAGAACTAGCTCAATAGTGCGTGACAAGAGAGTAAGCTTGGTTAGATCTACTGCTGTTTCCCATATGTAAGTTATGGCTGAGAGGATAAACTTAAGGCATAATGAGTTCCTTACAGACATACCTAGAGTTATTTAAAGCAATAGCTTGAAACTTCCTTGAATTTGTGAATCCTCTTCCCTCTCCCACCAGTGAGAGTGTAAATTGCTTGGGATGTTTAAGCCTAAGAATAACTTTTTTTTTTTTTTGTGAGATATGAAATGAGAATGAGTCCACAGATCCTCAAAAAATGGTGTGTCACAGGCCAAAAAAAAAGGTTCATGTATGTGCAATTTGGATCTGGAAGTTTCAGGAAAACCCAAAGAGATTTTCAACATTTCTTACCTCTGGTTGAACAAGAAATATGGTTGAACCATCCCTTTAATAGAATTTTAGCATTTCTGATCATGACTGGAATGGTAAGGCCGACAGAAGACCCTCAGTTTAGTTTCACATTCAGCATAAGTTTTCAAAGATTCAGAGTCACTTAAAAAAAAAAAAGGAAAAAAAAGTATTTTTAAAAGAAGCTTTTTTCCTATATGATCAGCCAAAGAACTCTAGAACTCTGTCGTGGGACAGGATACAGACCTTGTCATTCCTTCTTCTCTTTCTTCCCTTCAAAGTGCCTGCTAAACCTGGACTTTATCATGCCATCCGCCCTAGGCAGTAGCACATTTTTTCACAAAGAGAGAATTCCTCAACAAAAAGTTGAAGAGCCTACTTTGGTTCCTTATGTTTTTGTTAGTCTAGAATAGAGGTCCTTGTGCAGTACTTCAAGAAACCTAACAGACACTTTCCCTTAGATTTTGAGGCAGTATTGAAGAGACAACCTTTTAAATAGTCATCTATTAACTCTTAGAGGCGTTACTTTTTTGATAACAGAATCGATGCTTTGTTAATCATCTTTTAGAATAGTAGGTGGAGATGAAAGATCTTGTGCACATAAGAATAGGACAAGAGACAGACAGCTAAGAATAATATAACAGTTCTTGGAATTTCTCATTCTCAAATTTCCCAAAGTTGTGTATTTTGGAAGAACATGGCACATTCAGAACTTCTGTTAGCAGGATTGGCTCATCTTGCTGGACCACAGCTCTGATACATTTTCATAAGGAACATATTTTCAGTCCGCCCATAAAAAGACCAGTCCATTACTCACATTACCCTTGTGCTCCCCAACTCCTCCCCCACACACACATTTCATTAGTGTATTGTTTTTGCCAATTTGACTAATACATTTTATGGTGTCAGTTTTCAGAAAACAGGTCATTTACTGAGGGAGGAAGAAAATACGTTCATCTTAAAAACACAAAAATGCACAAACTTTTCCTTTGTGACAATATGTTGGTTACCTTCTACCCCTCGAAAAAACCCACCCACCCACTCAGCATCATGGTGCTGTAGTAACACATAGTGACGTGGTCCTGTCTGTCAGGACCCTGCATGCACGGAGCGGGGGACACCCGCCCTGCACCCTCTGCCTGTGGGCCCCAGAGCCCCATTTGGGCGCTTGGGCCTTCATTTCAGAGCCTGTTAGTGGTGCCTGTGCCCTGCTCCAGCTCACCATCCGGCCTTTGTGGAGAGCCTCAGGCCTCTCCTCCAAACCTTGTGCCTCCACAACAGGTATCCTTGTCTCCAGTGCTGCTCCCAGCACTCTCTTGTTACCTTACATTGCTTGGAATGATCAATGGAGCAGCCATGGGTAGTGCAGACCTGAACGCTTAGTGCTGAGGGCCCAACCACGGTACATCCCCCAGCACACAGCAACTCCCGTTGGGCTGCTACCCGACATCAGGTTGCAATAAAAGAAGACAGGGGAAAAATAAAAATAAAAATAAAAATAAAAAGGTTTGCCATGAGGACGCATCACATAAAATACTGAAAAAGAAACATCTCTCCCTTGATCTGTGGAAGTTTAAGCCAAAGCTTCACCCATTGATTGCTATCACCAATTACAGATAACCAAACTGTGAACTAGAGAGGCGCAGAAGGCCCACTAGAAAATGTCAGTGAAGTTGGAATTAAGAGACGGGGGAGATTTCAAAGTGGAGAAAAGAGCTGATGTCTCAAAATATTTTAAGAGATGGTCAATTATTCATATATACTAATGGAGAGGGCAAATAGCTTCCTGCTCATCACCAGCACACACTTAAGGCACTGGAAAAAAAAAAAAACAAAAAAACAAAAAAACACCAGAGGAGGCATGAAACAGTTGTCAGTGCTCCTGGGAAAGGCCAGGACTAAATACCCCTCTTATCCAGGAGCTTCACTCTAAGGATCACAGCTATGAGTCAGTCAAAATCCACGGAGGGCCTGTTCCAGGAAATTGCCCTCAAAAAGGCCTAGATATCTCGGAAGTACGTACAGACAACAACTGCCCATGAGAGCCTATATATGTGTGTGTATATATATATATATAGTCTGTATGGTATATGTATACAAACTGCTCCAAGGTACATTACAGGGGGCACATCCTCCTATTCTCTCTCGTCTATATGATCAAGTGAGGATCTCGCTGATGGAGGAAACCAAGGAGAAGGAAACCACCCTGCACCTCATCAAAAGAAAAGACGATCTGAGAAAGCAAGGGGATTATTTGGTTTTCTTTAGGGCTCTTTGTTCTGGCCCAGTTTAGAGGAGCTTTAACACTTCCCAGAGTTAGGTTAACCCCACTACACAGAGAATTCAGAGGGCTGTACCAAGTGCCAAGAGCAATATGGCAACACAGCGTATCAGGTGCTAACGGCCTCATTTTCTGTAGAAGAAAAAAAATAAAGAAAAAGATAAGGAGAGAGGTTGTTTTACTTCCCCTCCACCCACCAAAGTAAGCCTGGGCAGAGAGATTGCACTAGTTGGAAACCTAACTAACTGCTCTTTGCTCTTGGAAATACCTTCCTCCACTCTTAGCAACTGGATCACAACCACAAGCCCACCATATCACCATCCTAGGTTAAACTTTGGCACAGTAAGTTTGGGGAGGCCAGGATTTAAACCCCTTTCTTTTCTTAGGGCAAAACTTGTATACACACTCACAGAAATCCCTCTCCACCGATTCATTTCCTCTGGCACCACATTGTTAAGGCAGTGCAAACAAAACAGGCCCCTTTTCTCCTCTTCCTCCCCCTCTCGTTTAGGATCTCTCCCCCTTCCCCCCCAAACTGGGGGAAAGTTTAACTTTCTTAATAAGCCATTACTGTATCTAATGGCCTAGAGGGAGAAAAGCCCCCTTGTGAACCTTGCAAATATTGGGTATTAGGTCTTGTAAAGCAGGCAAATGAAAGTAGGAACACATGTTATACATTAGAGGCTTATGTTTTGATGGCAGGCTGCTGCAGTCTGCCCTCGCATTCATTTCACCCCTGCTTCATTGGCTTCTCAAATATTTTCTGAGCTTTAGCCTTTAAATCTGGGTGTGCATTGCTCTGTTGCTAAACATTTCCTTCTAGCTAGGAGAAAAAGAGCTTCTGACAAGACGAGTCTCTGCCTCATCTGGTGGGACTTCTAGTATTTTATGAGATGAGAGATCAATTGAGACAGCCTACCTAAAGGGCAGTGTATAAAAATGGAAAAGGTCCAGCATAACCATACAACATTCATCACCACAAAAGCTGAAGAAAACTCACTTGGTTTCTCCAACTGCACATCTACTAAAACAAATGAGTTAACCGGTTGCTAAGCTCAGTTTTAAGGGAATGTCCTATAATAGGCCTGTGCTCTCTGTTAGACTCAGTTACAAGCTGCAGCAGGCACAAGGGCAGAGAGCAACTAAAACTGCAGCAAAAGCAGGCTTTACTGTACTGTTCCTTAAGTCAACAGAGGAAAAGTGGCTCAGCTGCAACCTACTGCTTCCCAAGGACTAAATAAATACATCAAAGTAATGTAAATCTTTATACTACCAGCTAGTTGCCTATAAAAGTCAATGGTAGGCTTTAACCTCAATTAATGAAAACATGGCCTAATAAAAGCATATCTTTGTCATCATGGTTAGCCCTCCCCACAGCCCTGTCCTGCACAGCATCCCTTGCTTTTTGAAATAGGGGATAGCTGTCAGCATGCACATGCCAGGCTACATTAGTCTTATTAACGTGATACTTTGGAAAATAAAAATAATAGGCAGATGATATCACATATCACACACTCAACTTGATCTGGGCTGTGCACAGAGCTGCAAATTACCAGGTGAGCTCATGCTTTCATTTCCACAGTACATTCTGATAATATGTGATGGGGAAAAAACAACAACAAAAAACACTAAAAGAAATTTGGGACCAAATTGTAAAATAAACAGAAAGTGAAGGGAGAAAAAAAAAAAAAAAGTAGTTCTTGTATAACCTGTCATTCACCCAAACACAGATTATGCAATGATAACAGTTATTAATACTCAGAACTAACAGCTCCAGCTATTTGTTTTATATGGAAAAAAAATCCTACAGCACTTACTGATGCAGAAGTGTTGAAATTTTACTCTACTGAAAAAAACATTTTCTTCATTATTATTGCACACAAATACATACGATACAAACTATATCAATTATCTGAGTCAAGTGAATTACTGCTCTTTCCAACCACCGCAAAGCTTTGGTTAGGGCTAAACTACAGGTAATAGTTCATGCTTCAAGTGGAATCATTTTTCTGAAGTGCTAATAGGCACCAGCAGAGACTTGGAGGGCCAAGCGTTCTGCTTACAGTGGCAGGAGCTAATCCCGTTTTTATTTTATTTTTATTTTTTACAAAGGGGAGAGGGCTGGGAAAGCCATGAGGGGATGAGGAGGAGTAGGAGGCAGTGCTAAAGAGAGGGCACATTCAAGCAGCCCAGCTGATGAGATTCACAGAGCTCCCATAACACGTGGACGTCATCAGGGTTGTTCTGGTTTCCATCATCTGCTTAATGCATCAAGGGCTACTACAGGAGGAAGGAGGCAGAGGAGCAAGATGCAAATAAACTCTACGCTATTGAATGACCTCAGTTAGGGCAGCAGCCAAATTGGCAAGGTTTGGGTCTAGATCCAAACCCCTCCTTCCAGCAGCCACACCAAGAGCCTCAGTTACCACCATTACCAAGTGAAGGGCCACCTGGGGAAATCCAGCCTCAGCTCTGACCATCTCCCTCATGCACAAAGCCCAAGTGCTTAATGTGCTTTGGTGTGGGCCCATCTCTCCTCATCACAGGAGCAATATAACCAGGATCAGCAGACATCCTCCCCTTCAGTCCAGGGGAAAACATTTCTTGCCTTTGGCATTTTTTCCCTCCACCCAGTTCCTCCTCCCACGCATTAATTCACCTCACTTCATACTTGAAAACAAAATGAAGAGGGGAAAAGAAAAATCATCATCGCTCAACAATAGCAGCATCAATTCACCAGGGGAAACAACAAAGGCACAGCAAGGCAGGGAGGAAATGTTTACATATGCATAGGAACAGCCAAGAATACCAAATAATGAAGAGACAGAAAACAAGCAAATCCCACCCAGCCCTACTTACCCCCTACAAAACACATTCCTTCCCCAGATGCAAACTGGCCAGGACTTTGTCAACCAGTGCAAGTGCCAAAACTTCCTACTGGCAGCCAGCTCTTCGCTCCTCTCTGAGGCTGGCTGCAGGCACAAGCAAATGGGCAGTTGCCTAAAGCAGTAAAATAGCAAGGATGCTGTAGCAGCCGTGCCCCGTTATTTGCTGTGCACATGGACCACCAGGCTCCCTACTGACAGTCGCAGAGGAAACTGTCCTGAGGCACCAGGTGACATAAAGATGAGAAACACAGTAAATGAGATCTGGTCTACGTTAATGACCCTGAAAGCCATAGAAAAGTTGCTCATAAGAGAAGTTTTTCTGTATTCCACTTTCCTCTGGAAGCAACTTGCCATATATACAGTTATTACAAGATACCAGACAAATTTTAATCTGTCTCTTCACAATACTGGGGCATCAGCTCTTTCAGACACTTGTGCTCTTTCACTGCAACTGTGGAAAATTGTTAGCAAAACACTTTTTTAGCCTGCAACAAGGCTAAAATCCTGTATTTGTATTTATTTTTACTACTGAATGCAGCTGAAATCAAATCAGTCATTGAGGAGAACTGAGACCACCACAGAAGATACAAAAGAGAATGAACACAGATCTTGGATTAGCAGGGATTTTCCCAACAGTGCACAGGGTTATTCAGAGTTACATGCAAACCACCATCCTCAGGAGCAGAAAGAGATTCCCCGTGTCTAGAGGAAGGCTCCAGTAGTCCCTTGTTAGCTTCTTGGTTCTATTACCAAGCTCTTGTTAACTTCTTGGTTCTGAACAACGGGTTCATATCACCCATTTTTCCTCAAAGAATTAAAAACAGCAAGAGCTAATCTTTGCCTTCACCGCTCCCTTCAGCATTCAGCCACAGCACGTTCCCCATGCTCCGAGGAAGGCCAAGACTTCCTGCTGTGCACGTAAGCCCTTTACAGTGTGTACCCAGGAGAGCAACTCCCCTCTGGCCAATGCTAGCAAGCAGCAAAGTCCCTAATCAGCACGTTCAGCTCTTCTTATCATCTCACCTTGTGCCCTTTTAAGTGCTCTAACACATAGATGGATCCCAATCTCTTTTAAAAGAGCAACTTCGCATGCCAGAACAAACTTGAAAAGCACGTACTACGCACTGTGTGAAAGGGTTTCCCCCACACACATACCCCTAAAGTTCCTTTGTGTAGCCATTCATTCTGAGAAGAGACTACCCAGGAGAACAGCAGAAGAGCCATTCCAGCAAGCCTTTATTTTTATTTATTTATTTATTTTCCCTTCATGTCCTCTGGGACATGACCATTCTCAGAAATACTTTCATATTTTCTGCCTATTTTCCAAAAGGCTGCACAAATTCAGCAATCCCTGCCCGCCTACACGAGGAACCTAAGTGACAACAGTTATCATAGCCTCCAAGCACCTTGTTTTTCATCAGAAATTATCTAAGGCCGGGAGTATCTCATTCCTAGACAGGAAGCAAGAGCTATATAAAATACGGAGCTCAAACATTCACATCTTGGCTGTCTGGCCCCCAGCCTAAGTCAGTCTACATCAGCCCTGTAGGCCCAGAGGTGGAGCAGTTGAATAGCTGTTCTGGAGATGTCAACTGTGTTTTAAAACAATTTACAAAAGCCTCATGCAGGGATTCAGGCCCGCATGGTTCACCAGGTCATTAATTTATTTGGCTTAATTTCTGGCAGGGGCTCCCAATTCTTGTCCATTCACAGGACCTCATGGCCTTACATACACTTTTTGCCCGACTCAGCTGTGATCTTGCTTGCCTAAGGGTAAAGGGATGGTGAGAAATACGTACACAGGTCTCTCCATTCAAAGCCAGAGCCCTAAACACAGGGCCACTCCTTTTTCTTTTGTTGGGTGTCATTATTGTCCAGTGTCATTGTCATTAGGGATCAGCAAGGTGGCTACCAAAACACCAAGGGCAAACTGGCGACTTTTGCATGATAGAGGCACTTAACACAATACTCAATGTTAGCTCAGGTGTTTCACAAACAGGAAGGATTTCCATTGTTAAATTGTTAGTTTGGTGGTTTCATCAGAAAACAAATGCAGGTCAAACAGAAAATTAACTCTGAGATTTCTGGGAAAACTTATTACTATTAGTCTAGTTTCGAGAACCTTGATTTTTGGCATAGAATCTGCAACTTAAATTACTGACATTTCAAAGACCTCTCTTCTACTTCCTTTTGAGCTCAAATTTTCATTCCCGAGAATATTTTGTCTTAAAAAGCAAACAAAAAAAGGATCCCAAGTGATCTCAATTCTTTTCTCCATCCCTTTCCATTGCACCTCCCTTTCTCAGCCCCAAAAGTTCACTGACCACAACTAAAATCATTGTCTCAGTAGGGAACTGAGTTCTGCTAATTTAAAAGACAGATAGAGGCAGTTCCAGAACTCACAAGAGCTTAAATACTCCTCAGTCCTGGAAATATTTCCATCTGCACTGATGGCTTCCCACCCCCCAAATACTCACCAGGAAAGAGATTTAACATTAAAACACATTTTAATAATCTAAGTGCTGACAGACCTTTTAATGAAACAGCTCTAGCAGTCAGTTTATAGAAAGGCAGTCTAGAGTTAAATAATAATCCAGCCCTGAAATTTAAAACATAAGGCACTGGCAATCTCTGCAGCTCTCAAATAACTTCTTTGCAGAGTTTTAAAGCACTTGGCAAACACAAATGAGCTAAGCTTCACATCACCTTCCAAGCTGAAGGGCTGGGATCGGGATGATAACATACCTGGCTTTTCCTGTTTCCACTTCAGGTTATTCAAGCACTCTGCCTTTTCACCACTCTTCTCAGGTGCAGCCCCAGCTCCTCCCTCAGCCACTGAGAAAGTTGAACCCCTAGGGGTGCACGTGTTTTGTACAGCTGAGCCAAAAAAAGGGCTTTTCACCTTTTACCAGCTCAGTGCTGGGAAGTCCAGCATTGCCTTCATCACCACCGGCAGGTGAGCTCTGAGAAACGGTGCTATTTCAACACCATAAAGGTGCATCCATGGTAGCGTTTTGGTTTGAGTAAGACAGTGCTCCCAACTTGCCCTGCTTCACAGCTGGGAGAGGCTAAGGGCCTGCAAGGTGGAGCTCCTTCGAGTGGAACTCCGCAGCCTGATGAACTCCGTTCACTAATGCACATTTGGTCGACAGGATGAGATGGGAGAGCCCAGCGTTCACACTCAACAGAGGTTAGAGCCTGAGCAACAGCTCTTTCATGCTACAAGTGTAGTCCTGTTGGGCTGCTCTGTCTATTAGCACCAAAGTAGTCGCAAACAGCCTAGACCTGAGAGAAAGTAAGTGCTGAGGCTCACTAAATGCACATGCTAGCAAGGTGGGGAACTGAAAGCATCAAATGAAGTTTTCAGATTCTTTTCACAAAGCAATTTTCAGAGAGTAGAAATGTTCATTTAAATTCTCACTGGGACAAAGATAGTTCCATAGGGCAGCCAACATCAGATGGATCCCTGGCTTTCTCGGCTGCTTCAAGGGCTCCAGAAAAACAGCTACAGTATTGCTGTTGGGCCCAGCTCCATAAAGGACCCGCTCTCACCCTCTTCAAAGCTGCATTTCTCTTCCCCTCCCCAAGCTCTGAGAGTTTTCCTTCCCCTCACTTGGATCATGAGCAAGTTTCAGCTCTGTGTGCAATGCTGAGAGGTCCCAAGCTATCTCTGCTCAAAAGGTTTTTATTTCTCTCACAGATGACCTGTGGCAGGTCACCTGGGAACAAAACCCAGAGCTGAAATGGAGCTAAGTGCTAGTGCTTCACAGGTCAGCATGTGCAATCTGGTGCTGGGTACTGCAACCACATTAGTGCCTCTTGACTTTACAGATGCACCTCTGCATGTGACTACAGAAGACACAAAGTAAGAAACATTCAAGCAAAGTCTTTCAACACCTTATACCACAAGAGGTACTTGAAACCTAATGTACTCACAGAAAGAAAAAAAAATAAGGTAAGCTAGCCTTGCATCACATATAGTTACTTGCAGACCAGGAGAGAACCAGCTACAGGCTCTTCATTTTCTCACTCTACCTGAAAGACAGCCCTGTCTCCCCAAACAAATGTGGAGGGAAGGAATCAATACTGGGAATCACTAAGAGCCGTGTTGCTGCAATGAGGCACAAGGGCTTCATTAGCACCAGAGAGAGCTTATTGAGTCTCACTAATGTAGGGATCCACCTGGCTAAAAAGACAAGAAAGCCTTAAGTGAGCATAAGGCTCCACACTACAAAGTATCTGACCTTAGTATTTGAAAAACCTGACCATTTAGGCATTCTCCAGCACCACTGCTGCTCTTGGGGTGCTAGTTTGGAGGCCAGCCTGTGCTCATGCCTCTGGGAGGAAAGTCAGCTCTGTGGGAAAAACAGCATGATGAGGAGGCACTGGAGACACATGTGCTAAAGGCAAGGCTATTTTCCTCACCTGTAAACAATTTTGCCTTTGAACTTCCAGATGGGGTTGGAATTGCAGTACCTGGTCCTGTAATTTAAGTCACTGGAAAGATTCTTCCTTGTGCCTAATGTTTTGGGAGACAAGGAGGAATAACATGATTTTTTTTTCCCTCCCCCAGTGAATCAGTCCCAATGAATGCTGCTGTGAAAAACAAAACACTAGTTCTGAAGGCTGGGTTGGGAGAAGGCAGTGAAATCTTGCATGACCAGCACTGTTTGGTCTCTCACATACCCAGGCTGGGTAGCAGCTGACATGATGAGGAGGTAGAGTCATCAGTACAAATTGGTTCTCTGGTCGCCTCCCTGCATCTCCCAGGACCTGAATAGTCAGGGCCACAAGCCTTTTAACGCTTGTTATTGATCTCTGTGAAAGCAGGATTTCTCTCAGCAAGGCTGTCCAGAAGAGCATTCTGTAAATCTTTTGGGGGTGACAACAAGCCCAGTAAAAGTAGGCTTTTATTATACCAATTATATTAAAAATTTTTGGAAGCCTTTTGACCATACAGAGAGAAACCAAATGGCTGCAAACTGACTTGCTTAGATCCGCCCTTCTTTGTTTCTTAATAAGTGTGTTGGAAACACTCACTTGGCTGAGATGAAAATAGCTATTTGTACTGAGACCCTCTTAGTCACCCAAGTCTCTCTGAATAGGTCACAAAGAAATGGTTTTCCTCCTCTCTTGGATGCTGGTGCTGAGAGCAAGTTTTGCTGGAGTGACTGACTGCAGAGCTCAGTTTGCAGCAAGAAAACTACTTGCTGTAGGGTGGTAGCCCCAGGTAGATACCAGTGCTAATTTTGTGTTGATAAGAAATGTAATTAACCGAATCCTAATTCAGCAGGAACTGAGAGCGCCCTCCCTTATCAGACTCAAAGTCTTTCTGAGGGCAGCAGAGACAGGCAGAGTGTAAACAAGTCACACATTGTCACTGAAGAAGATTAAAAACTGCTGTTTGTTTATTTTTAATTTCAATGAGTGGAAATTCTTTTTAAAAAGCTATGTAAAATATTAGCCTGAGGGTCACAGAATTTGGCCCAAGATTTTTTCCCAGTTTCACTGGCGGTGTCTGAATATACACCACAAAAACACAACTGTGTCATACAGTGTAGCCCCTTCCTATATAGAACATGTAACACAAAAAGAAGGAAGAGGATGATTACTGCACAAACTGCTGTGGAAACAAACACAGTTCACTAGGTAGGGCTTCTTCAGATTCCTATTATGCTTTGTTGCTGTTCTTAAAAAAAAAAAAAAAAAAAAGAAAGAAAGAAAGAAAAGTAGAGTTTTCAAATGAGGGAACATTTTCTCAGAAGGCATCTGTTTTCCTCAGATGTCTTTGGAAAAGATTATTTGCTTTGTGATACATAATCACAATTATATTTGCATATACTTAGGACAAATCATTTCTTCTATTTGGCAGGGCCTTGAGGCTCCCCACGGGCCCCCCCCCGACCAACCTCACCTGAGGCTCGCATTATCTATTACTGGTCTAGTCACAAAGTTTGGAAATGTTTTACACTCTTTCAAGGTTTCTGGATGATATAAAATGTTACCATTGGGAAAAGAATTATTTAAACCTGCTGCGATGTCATCACACAGCCAGAATGCTCTTCTTGTATACAGACAGCAGGATACGTTCACCTCCGGTGCCTACAGAGAGTTGAGGATGTGTAGAAATGCCTGGGGTTATGCTGACACTCTGGATGCTTGAACACTCCCCTCAACATCCCTGAAGTCCCAGGACATTCAGGAAAGCAGCAATATCTGGAGGCAACTCTTGATGGGATGTTGACAGGGCTTATGAGCATTATGAGGTTTTGTGTATTTTTTTCCTTTTTTTTTTAGAAAAAATATATAGAATAAATATGCAAGAAATTCAGAAGCAGAAAGCCAAACCAAGTCAGAGAATGGTATTATTTACCTAGAAGTCAATGACAACTACAAGCAACCTCCCAGCCAGGACTGCTGTCACCTCAGCTCAGATGTTGGCTGGAGTCTCTCATAGGTGACATTTTCTACCACACCAGGCCTGGCAGGAGATGAGGAGCAATAGCCTTGAAGCTAAATTCCACATATTTAACTCAGGCTAAATCCCTCTTGACTCCAGAGCAAGACTTGCCTGACAAGGGCTTGTAAGATGCGATCCTGAAGTATGCAGTTCTCAATTGAGAATATCATCCCCGTCACTCACAACACTGTGCTAGCATTATTGTGCATTGCTCCACTGTGCCATTATTAACCTTTACAGGTTTTGCTGGTGCCTTCAAGTGAGTTTGGAGACAAAACACGCGAGGTGCCCTCTCAGCACATAGATAGATAGCATCTGTCTGCAGGCAAGGAGGCAAAGGGCAAGTCTTCTAGCAGCAGGGCAAAGAGAAATATGTGAGTCCTCTCACTTTCTGCCCCAGGCCCTGTCCATCAGAACACTTTATCTCCCCTCTACCTCAAACCAATAAACAAGACGACTGGCTTTTCTTGACTGCTAAGGTCATCGAAGTCCAGGTCGCTGCAATCCCATAACATAACTTTTAGTCAAGCTGGTTCTACGTTTGCAATAGGCAAGAGAATTTGTTGGCATCCCAGCACAGAGAAAACAAAAATCACTAATAGAAGGGGAGATAGGGCGCAGCAAATTGCTAGATTTCTAAAACCTAATTTTTGAGCTTTTGCTTCCAGCCCTGGAGAAGTGCCAGGCTGCTTTACAACACAAGGTGTTTTGCTTTCCTGTTACCAGGTGCAACATTGGCTAGGCTTCACATTTCTCTCTTGCATACATAACACTGCCAGATCTTTGAAGTAATAATGCATGTGTTCAAATTTTGCACAAATAACCGTATCATGTTTGCCAATTATACTCTCCTCATCTGCTGTTAACAAACCATGCAATTTTTAGTTTTCTATAAGAAATTTAAGCATAATTATCTTGTAATCTTAGAGGTATAAATGCAATTAAACCCTGGAAAATAGTAATAATTAGCAGGTAAATACCAAGGAGAGTAAGTATGCTGGTTGTAAATGCTCATGTATGTTGGTAAGCATGCCACGTGATACTTATATTTCTTTGATATCTTCCTTAATACCTCTGAAAACAGCCATGTGAAACTGATTATCTTGGGCATTATTAACTGGGGGTTTCAATTTAAATTGACTTTCCAACATACAAAGCAATCTTAAACTTTATAAGCAACAGAGATGTGACAATTTCATTCTTTGATAACAAAGCAAATGTGAGCCCAAGCTAAGAATGACAATTGGAGTGCCTCACATCAGAGTAGTTTCACCATAAATTGCGTGGATTGGTGGATTTTTAGCAGAGATACTTATGCCCTGTGTTGACTTCCTGACAGGAAACTTCCTGCTGGTCACAGTGGAGAAGGAGAAGACCATAAACATTTTCTTTACCAGCACCATTGCATGGTACATGGACATCTGAAGGGGAGCTGCTTCCAGCTGAGTGGGAAGAAGAGCCAAAAAATGTCAAAAAAGGCTGAGAAGACAGAAGAACGGAGAGCAGAAGTTCCAAACAAGTGGACCTTCTGGAAACAGCTCACCTGGGCACCCTCTCGTTTTTTTCAGCCCTGCAAGTATTCTTCCCCCACAGAAGCGCTCATGTTTTACAGGGAAAACCATGGGCTTTTCAAACATGCCTCAAGGCACAGCAATAAGACATCTAAGTAATAGGCAAGGCCAAGAGGTCAGAATTCGACCATTTAGGTCATGGGCCTCTCCTTATAGGGGAAACGGGAGGTGAAAGCCCTAGTGCATGGAAGGGCTGTTTCCTAAGCCAGCAGTTTTGCCTATCAGTTAGCAGAAATTGTGCTGGCTCTTTGCATCTTTCATTAAAACTATAAACACAGGGGATTTCTAGCTTCCCCCCACCCAACAGTTATTGCTGCGTGTTGTCACTCATAAGGAAGTTTCAACAGCTGCAGGTGGAGAAAAAATTACTACAATTTAAAATGTATATATTTGCACAAGGCTTAGGTTACTCCTGCTACTTTTAGGAGAGGAGGCAATATTTGTAGCCCAGGGAAGGCAATACGGAATGATATCGAGGACACAGAACATCTCTCTTTCTCCCTCACCCCCATAAAATGTCAGACCTACGTTATTGCTCTACTTAGCTAGAAACAGTGACTTTTCCTTAGAGCTCTTTGTGAAAAGGAGCAGAAAACAAACCTGTTTTGGTACACATTTTCCTCTAGGGTATTA
>JAWLRI010001106.1:583617-612595 GCA_034781795.1 Crypturellus tataupa
CATGGGCTTTTCAAACATGCCTCAAGGCACAGCAATAAGACATCTAAGTAATAGGCAAGGCCAAGAGGTCAGAATTCAACCATTTAGGTCATGGGCCTCTCCTTATAGGGGAAACGGGAGGTGAAAGCCCTAGTGCATGGAAGGGCTGTCGCACATCCTAAGCCAGCAGTTTTGCCTATCGGTTAGCAGAAATTGTGCTGGCTCTTTGCATCTTTCATCAAAACTATAAACACAGGGGATTTCTAGCTTCCCCCCACCCAACAATTCTTGCTGCATGTTGTCACTTATAAGGAAGTTTCAACAGCTGCAGGTGGAGAAAAAATTACTACAATTTAAAATATATATATTTGCACAAGGCTTAGGTTACTCCTGCTACTTTTAGGAGAGGAGGCAACATTTGTAGCCCAGGGAAGGCAATACGGAATGATATCGAGGGCACAGAACATCTCTTTTTCTCCCTCACCCCCATAAAATGTCAGACCTACGTTATTGCTCTGCTTAGCTAGAAACAGCGACTTTTCCTTAGAGCTCTTTGTGAAAAGGAGCAGAAAACAAACCTGTTTTGGTACACATTTTCCTCTAGGGTATTACTGGTATTGCTGATCTCTGTTCTTACCTTGCCACTGCCACTTTTTTTTTTCCAGCACTTCACAAGGTGCGAATGGCAAACAGCTTATCTTCTCAGTGGTAGCACTGAGGGAAGGATTCATCTACCTGGGGAAAGTTGGAATATGTGACCATTCATTGTTACTAGAGAATAACTTAGTGATGCCCCGCTACCAAGCTCTCAGCTCTCACTTTCTTGGTGGTTCAGCACTGACCCTGTGATAGCAGAAGTCCATTTGACTCATGTAATATAAGATTCAGCTCCCAGAGACCTCCATAGCCTCCTGAGCCCAACTTGCTTCTTTGCGTGTGGGGACATCTGGCTCTCCCCAGCACTTCAAAATCTCTTTTACTGAGCTCATTGAAGAAGCACAGCATGAAATCTGGGATATGAACTTCCACTAACGTAATGCAATCATTTTTAGCACTAACTAGCCATACCGTAAATCACATTATACTCCTCAGAATCATCATACAAGAGCAGCTCGGTACAACAAGCTAAAATCCTGTTTTACTTTGAACAAAATCTTACCTCACTTGTAATATGAGACACTCCAGAGGAGGCAAGGCAGGACTTTTGTTCATGTCAAACAGCTGTGTCAATGCATTAACTAAGTTGTATGACTACATCTGCAAGGCAGACAATATGTGGAGTTATTTTGGGGGTGTTTAGCAGGAGGACAACTGAGGAAAGGTAAGTGAACTTTCTTGCATCTGCATGGATCTCTAGTAAGTGTACATTCACAGAGCTTCTGTGAATTAGATGTAACATGTTTTAAGCCTTCTTCTACCCGAAAAAGAAGTACCTGAACCTACGTCTTCAAGTAATGTTTCCCTCTCTTCAGCACCACAACAACCATGGGTGACACACAAAGAGCTGACACTGCTCCCTCAGGTATATACAGAGGAGTGGGAAATCCATCCCTGTGCAGAAGGGTCCAGGATATCAGTTACATCCCATTTAAGCCTTCAAAATACTTTTTAGCTGATACACACACATCATGGATGGTTTGCACGCCAAGATAGGAGTGTATCAGTGCAAAATTCTTGATCTACCAACTTCATTCCTTCAAAGCAACCCCAGAACTTAACAGATCAAGCAGCAGCAATGCTCTTGACTAGGTGCAGTGAAGAGCATTGGGACACAGTGATGAATCTGAATCTTGGTGAAGAATCGTCAGAGGCCAAGAGAGCTCCCAAAGTGTACTAGGTAGGTTTTCATGTAATTGCAGATCTTCCTTTCTCAAATGCCCACCCTGATTGACCAATTAAAGTGTTTAATTCTCTGAGAAAGAGTGTCATTAACTGTAATTTGTTCTAGTCTCACTGGTCCTTTCATGGCTGCATCTGCTGAAAGAACCCTTATATGAGATCTCAATCTCCATATTATAATACAGATTTTTGATAGTTTTCTATAAATAGGAATTGATTCATAAGGAGAATAATGAATTCATTGCCAGTCCTTTACCAGCCACTTAGTCACTGTCAAGATATATTAAACATCCTTAGCTTTACACTGAGCCCTGAGCTTATTCTTGGCAAACACATCTGACTGTATTAAGGACCCCCACCCCCCAGTACATTAATGCTAAGTGAAAAATAGTCTAGTGACTGAGAATAAGTTCTAGAGTGCTTTATTTTGTCATAAATATTGACACTGATTGTTATAAATGTCTTCCAAAAGAGGTGATCATATTGACCAGATAACCTATCATCATTAAATATAAAGGAAAAGGGAAAATAAGAAAAAACAGTTCTGGATATCATATTCTCACCAACTTCTCCTGGTTATTCTCGCCATTTAAACCCAAAAAGGATTACTATAGTGTCAGGTCCTATATCAGAGGAATTATCAAACTGTGTTTATCACCGCACCTAGGTCCAGAACACAGCAAGTCTCATTCAAAAGCCCCAGATCTTAGGCCGGCTCCAGCCCAACATCTCCTTGCACAGCCACCTGTAAGGACGGAGCCTGGGGGCCCTGAGGATGCTCCTGAGATGTTACGTGGTACCAGGGTATTCCCTCATGGCAGGTTCACGGATCATCAGGGAAGGGCAGTGCAAAATATCCCAGCAAAGCCTGAGACCTGGCCCTTGGAATATGGGAAGCCATGAGGACAGGAAAAATGTTGTTGAAGGCAGCACGCCCACCATCTCAAACCAGCGTTCATTTTCAGTTCTCACAGTGTCAGGAATCAAGGAGAAGCATCTGTTACGGTACACAAACATAAATCCATAGTATGTCTGTTTAAAGAAAACTGAGTAGAGCTAGGTAGTGAAGTGTGTTAGGAAGGTTTATGATTTACAGCTACATTACAGAACATTAGCCAGCACAATGTATGTTCGTACTGGAAACAACCTGGAGGCTTCTCTGTAACTATTAATTAATTCAGCATGAGACCTCGTTATTTGTTATTACGCACCCTGTGCATGCAGTGTGTTAATTCAGGAGCAGGGAGTGCGAGGAGGATCAGGGAGTACAGACAAGCTTACAGTCCCTAAGTACTTATCCACAGTTACTCGTCCTTTTCTTCTTCATTTATCCAGCCAGTTCAAATAGGCCTAGGAAGCACAGGAGAATGATTAAGTCTGGGACCACCTTTACAGACCTTTCTTAAGAGGACTAATAAACCCAAATGTTATAACCTGGACCAAATAGAATATTAGCCCTATCTGAAGAAGTCATCTTTGAGATTTGGTCGTTAAATTTTCTAAAACAGCTGAGGGACTTGGGAGGAAGTCCGTGAAAGCCTCTTGTCCTGTCTCCGGTCCCAAGAGCAGTGGCTGCAGTCCTTGACCTGCCTCCTGCCTGCTCATGATGGGGACAGCTCTGAGCTCACCGCTGACACGTGCCTGCTTTGCTGGGCACTCACTGATTTTACACTGGAAGCCAACTGCTTGTCCAGTTCCTAAAAACAGTCATGGAAACTTGACTTCCTGATGTGTCTTTGTCAGTGCTGGCTCATCGCGTAATAGCAGTACTGGATCCGGGCAAAGGACACTTTCATATTATCATACTCATCCCTGCAGTATGTTCTCCATTATGGAACTAGTCTCCCACTGATCTATCAATGTCACATTAATCTTATCCTGGAAATTGTTAATGAAATTCCTCCGTGACATTTGAGCATGGTACAGACACTTGAAGTTTTACTTAGCTTAGTTTCTTAATAAATCTCGAAGACATGAAAATAACAAGCTTTGTAACCTAGAGAAAATATATATAATGACTAGCCCTGGAAAGAAAAAGAAGAGGAAAGTCTTTAGCCAACAGTCTCTAGGCAAACATTAAAAATAAATACATTGCCTTCACAAATGGTATACAATAAGGAGATGGCACAGCTTGTTGTCAAGTAACACCAAAAACATATACATTAAGAACTACCTCATTTTACTGAAGCACTTACCTTTTCCTGAGTGTGTTCTTTAATGAGCGACAAACTGAGAAATGTATTCAAAGTTAATTCACTCTGTCAGGTAAATTGGAGAGCATCACATTCAAACATTCTTTCCTGGCTATGACAGACCCCAGGTCCTACCAAAGTTTCTTGCATATTGCAGCAGTAAAAGTGGGAAGAAAATACTGAGAATCCAGTTATTGAAATCCTGATTTATTTGAGGCTGAGGAAGGCACAATATGAAATAATCTCAAAGCACAAATTCACCTTTAAAAAAAAAAAAGAAGAAGAAGAGCAGGTGAAAAAGCAGCAGATAGATAGCGCAAAAATAGACTGTTCTTGGTATCCCTGAAGCAGAGATGTGTATAATGAACAGAAAGCGACTGACATTTGCATAGGTGCTGAAGCTGTATTCATGTCATGTCATGGTGCATTCATATTAAGTCCAAACACTTCTTAAAATCTCCAGTGTCTTTTAATGAATAATGAAGATAATGAAGAGTCATGTATCTGACAGGGGGATACACAGGCTTCCACAGCACCTTTTACCTTTCCCTCTCCTTTGTATCCCTTCTGAAGGAAGGGCTGAGTAGTCAGGAGCGGAGGGAGTACATGTGGCCCTAAATAACGATCCTCATACTTACAAGCGCCTCTGTCCACCAGAAAATTTCCAGAGGATGTTTAAAAGCAACCGGTGTCATCATTTGTCAGCAGATACGCTGCTCTCAGGCCAGTTCTCTGCTTGGAGCATACAGGATATTCCCAGCATTGGAGCTGTCCTGGGAGTGCTGACAAATGCCTTCTTTCTCCTTGCAAACGGGTCTGGTAAGAGACTGTCTGCTGGGGTCTGGGGCTGTTCTCTGCTCTGCCACCAGCCTGCTGGGGTACCTGCTTGGGCAAATCACGTCTTATGTGTATGGCAGGAGTAAGAATTAGAGCTGCCTGAAAGCTCTGAAGCCAAAAGCCCAATAAACCTTGAGTAAATCAGATATTATCTGCAAGAAAATTACAGTTTTTGTATAAATGGCTTGGCTGTAATAAAAAAAAATCACAAAGCCAGATTTTTTTCCTTTTTTTTTTTTTTTTGGCAATGAAAATCGAAAGCTTTTCAGTAGAGTCCAAGGGGGAAAAAATCTCTTTTCTTCTCTGAGATCTTATTTTAGTTCTATGAAAAAAAATGTAATAAAATAAATCTTTGACTAGATATAATGAATCTTACTCAGCATAGGAAAGCTCTTTGGCTAAAAGGCGTTATATATGGGCCAAATACTGTTACAGAGCAACTCTCTCGTGATGCTCAGTTATGCTCAAGCTTCAGTCCAGCAGGCAGCATCCTGACTTTCACAGGTCAGTTTGGTAACGCAGGTGAAGACAAGGTCAAGCTGCGTTGAAAGCGCATTGAAGTCCCATGCAGGACCATTTTGTTCCCACTCCGACAAGATTAAACTGAGCTATGTCAAGGTTAAATAACTATTTAGTCTGAGCCAGTGCCTCAGCCATTAAATAAAATGGAGATTTGATGGGTCTAACGGCTCTTACTCCTGATGGTCAAGGAAACCCTGCTAACTCCCTGCTTGTTAAATCTTTGTTTATACACGTTCGTTGCTAGCTTCAGTTTCAGACATAGTGAAGGCTCTGAAAAGAGAGAGAAACACAGGCCTGTCTTAACAGACAATTTAAAATAGCCAAATATAATCATTTTTTAAACTACTTTGCTACTCCAAAATGGAAAAGTAGCCGTACACCGAGCACAGTACCATGGCAATGGTGGTAACGCTACATAACCATAAGAACATGCAATGTTTGCATATTCGGGCCCCTAGAGCTGAAAGCCCCTTAACAGTGTTGGGAAGGGAAGATAATGGGGTCTTCAGAACCCATTTATTTCCTAGCACTTCCCCCAGATAGTTTTAATGGACAGGGAGGGTAGATATTCTTTCCCTTAGGCTTTTAATTTGGATTGACTGGGGAAAATTATTCTGTTAATGTTGCCTATGCTTGCTGTTGTCTGTAAGAGCGCTCTCATTTCCAAATGGACTTTCCAGATAAGAGTGGGGATTAGAGCCCATCAAACCAACATCTGCTATAAGCCCTGGGGATGCTAACTGGAAATAGCATCAGAGTTGGTGTTTGAATAGGCAGTCAAGAAAATTCCTACTTTGATGAACGTGTGCGGGCATCGGTCTCAATCACCATCTCCTACCAAGACAAAGATGCTGCAAATGAAGCACTTGAACCCAGCTGTGTACACAGCTTTGGACGTATTCAAAATGGCTCTTTCAAAATCGAATTTGCTGGGCTACTTTCCTTGACCTGTCAGTGGAGTAAACAATAATCCATGCTGACCTAAAGGCAGCTAATTGCTCTAAACCATCTCTAGACACACGACAGAAAGAAAAGACCTAGCTCTTTCTCTGTAGAAATCAGTTACAGGAATTATTCATGTAGGGGAGAAGAGAGTGTTGGTCATTTGACACGAATCAATTCCCTTTGATGTTTGCAAAACACTGCAAGATCGTAACATATGAACAGACTGAAATTACAGCGGAATTAATGTATAGACTTGTTTTCTTTCATTTTAAAATGAGATTATAATGCCTAGAAGCAATCAACTGATGGTTGTGGTCCACTTTTCTCTAATCACTGCTTCAGTTGGTGCATCTCCTAAAATACTTGAAACTGAAACCGTCAGATGTTAACGATATCTCTTCTACTGCCATTAGATAATATCCAATCAGTGCATATGGGCAGAAATGAAGCTTCTTAATTCAATGATTATGCACCACCTATCTCTCCCATTCTGCTGACTGAAGTTTCAGCTGTTTCTGATTCATATCAATGTGCTTCCAACACTGGCAACTATAGCTATGAAACTAAAAATAGGATCCTTCTAGTCATGATCATCCACATCAGTCAATCTCTTGTAATGCAAGGATTGTAGAAAGTTCTTAAATGAGACAGAAAGGCAGAATAGGATATATTTACAATAAGAAGCAGGTATTCACACTGGTATATATTATTATGTATTTTCTGCAAGGCATAAATGACAGGTTCAAAAAAATGACAAGAATCAACTTGGGCAACTTTGCCCCTGCAAAGAGTCATCCAATACTGGGGAGCTTCTTTTATCCAGTTACCTCAGTCTTTGCGCCTATACCTGCCTGCAGTGTAAAGGGCCTCTATCTGAGCCTGGAAAACAAATAGTTGTTTCATCTGTTTGGGTTTTTTGTTGTTGTTGTTGTTGTTTGGGTTGTTGTTTTGTTTGGGTTTTTTTTTTTCCCTCTGTATCATGGTTTCTTCTATAAGTCTATGTTCACTGTAAAAGTTTAAACTAATTAGTTTAAACTAATGAAGTGGGACGGTGCAGCAAAAAAAAATCAACTCGCAATTAGGCAAGCCTGCTCGGAAGATAAAGAGTGTCCTTAAAACGTTCTGCAGCGGCTCGCGACTGCTGACTCCCAGGAGCTGAGAACTGCCCTAGCCGTGCTGCGCATGCAGGAGTGACAGCTCAGGCCGCTGTGCTAACTCGAGGCGGGCGGTTTTGCTCACTGCTATTTTTAGGTGTCTGAAAATAGGGACACTTGAAGCAGCGGCTGTGATTACTTTCCTCATTTATGCAGGGTTTGTGCAGCATGCCGAGCTCCTGCTCAGGAGGCACCAGGGCCAACCCATAAATTTCTGCCACCCGCTATTTGTGCTGGCACCTAAGGTCACATACAACGGGTGCAACCCTGCGTGCCCACCCAAATCAGCTTGTGCCAGGGCCCCGCGGTCACCCTCAGCCCTGCCTGTCCCTGCCCATCTGCCCCATGTCAGCCTAGACCGGGGCCATCAGTCCTGCAACACCAGAGCGGTGCCAGCTCCAGCCCCCAGCCCAAGCGAGACCCTCTCCCACTCCCGCCTCATCCAGGGGACATATTTCCTACCAGGGGTAATTCCCCAGGGACCTCCCTGCCTCCTTTCTGGCCTGACCAGGGCTGCAGTGTAGCCTAAGGTATTTTATCTGCCTTGTCACTAATAAATACCACAGTGCAAGCAGCAAATTCTTGCGGAGAACTATTTATGGTCAGTTCGCAGCCTGAAGAACAAACGTCACTACGGAATTGGAGTGTGTCGGAGTTACAAAACTGTGGAAATCGCGCTCGCTTACAAGGAGGCCACAAAATGAAAGAGGCCATGTTCATCAGGCAGCCTTCACAATAGTACTGAGCAAGATGAGTATTGAGTGTTGAGCAAGGACTACGGCCCAATTCTGTATTTTATTGTGCATATCTATGCATACAGATGCATACCAGCATCATAACCCTTTACTTGCATCAGTCTCCTCCACCAGAACTCAGCACACAATTTCGGTAGAACTACCGAGTATGTAGATATAGATGTAGATATTCCTGGACATGACCAGATGGTTAAAAGGGAAGTTTAGACTTATTCCTAGGATTGCTACGCATGTCAGGGAACTGATCAGAGCAGTATTTCTGTGCAGGCTAATGTTTGTAGTAGCCTAATGTTGGACTACACTGCCTAAGTGGTCGCTATGCCTGCACAGATCTCTGCCTAGGAATCAGTGAGAAATATGAGAGAATCCAGCCCTGAAATGGGCTGTCGAACACACGGCAGCTTCAATTCACAGCGATTTGTGCCACTCTTCACTTTTGGCTCAAAACATGGTAAAATAACTGAATTTCCCTCTTTTCCAGGAGGAAAAGGGCCAGAGTTCTATCCCTTGTATGGCAGTGATGCAGGTTCCCCACATGAAATAAAGTCATGTTTACTTGTGCTGTAAACAGTTAAGTCCTCGGTACTAGCCAAGCCAAACGCAAACGTGGAATTTGCTGAGTGGGATAGGAGGTTCAAGGCTCCTTTACATCAGCCTGCTTCCTTGCATGCTATTTGCCTCCACGAAGTCCCTCAGCCTCATCTCAGGTTTTCTGTAGGTTCACAATACTGATAAATCCACACTTAGATACCAGGTATACAACCTAGATCTGATGATAGACAGAAATTTCTCCTCAATTGTAGCTGTATTTGGAGCCTTTACACGAAACCGTATGAAGTCTCACGTGCTCATAAATTAGCCTTTGCTTAAATGAGATTTTCCTTAATTATTAAATGTGCTTCCCTTTTCCCATCCCTCTTCGATTCTTTTCTGTCTTTATGCACTAGGGAGATTTTCAGAGGTCTTGTATGTGGATTACAAGAGGAATAAGCGGATTATGGAAAAGTAGCTTTTTGATATACCCAGCATAATACAAATTAGGATTGTTTGTATCTTTATACTCTCATCTGTCACCACTACACATATGCTGATGTACTTTAAGGTCTCCAGATACAGTGAGAGTGGGGAGGGAAACTGAGTTATTTCAAATGGCACTTCAAGGAATGCACTTGCCAAAAACCAGACATTACCATTAATAAGCAAAGTTTGTCCTATTATTAACAGAATCCCTGGGAAAAGGCATAATCTTACAGATTAGGATACAGGGGTTCAGCAAGTCAGGATTCAGCTGCCCTTTGACTTGATGCACGTGCCCGAGCAAATCTCTTATTCGCTCTAGCATCTCCCTCTGTATAAAGAGAGGGCTGTCTCTAGCTTGAGTGACTGACTGGTCTATTTATATTTTAAACTCTTCAGGACAAGAAACGCCTTCCCATTCAGCTTATCTTAGCAGAGGGAGATTTTGATCTCGAGGGAGGACTGAAAATGTTCACATAATGTTAATTAATAATAGTATTTTTTTAACATTTCTCCCTTTATCTCTTGGGCAATAATACGGTATATACTTAAGAGAATTCGAATGGCAATAAAAATTCTCCACCATATCACCAGGAAATTTAAAGAATGCAAAAAAAAAAAAAAAAGTATTTTGTTTTGGTCTGCTCTAGTTCCAGTTTTGGCTCTGCAGCACTTGTTAAATCTAGAAAGGCTGTTGGTGCACAAAAAAAAACAAATTAAAAGGCAGATCCACACATGGCAGAAACTGCAAAGTTCCTCTGGCTTCACTGATTGCTGTATCTTTCAGAAAGGTATGAAGAGACAGACAGAGAGAGAGAGAGAGAAAACAGGTTAAAAATTAATTGCCATATCAATGGAATGAATAGAACCTCTGGTATTTTACCAACTGACACAAGTGGTCGGGCAGTTAGTTTTGCTGCAGCAGTGTTTATATAGCTAAGAACGTCGGTACCAAGGTGCAGGGTCCTGCAACGTGTTTTCGCTAACGGCTTGATGAAAGGAGAGAAATATTTTTAGACTGTGCGTAAGTGCAAGAGGGTGAGCTCTCCAAGTCTTCAAGGAAAAAAAAAAAAGAGAGAAAGAAAAAAGAAAGAATTCCACTGATTTTTCCACTGCTTTCAGCCTTACCAGGAGCAAATGCCAATCCCTTATCTCCTGACACAAAATACATGTGTAAATGTCAAGCCAAGGCAGCGATGGCCTCTGACTCCTCTGGAAATGGCATGATTCTTTCTAAAGGGCACTAGGAGAACAAGCAGAATAACTAACTGGTGGATTGTACCCTCTGGAAAATCTGAAAGAGGATGTTGAAATCGCTGGGCTTCCCCATAGGCAGGAGGGGTTTGTTGACGAGAGATGCTGGAGCCTGTGTAAGAGCTGCCTCCCTGCACCACCACAGCAGGCTCCGTCCGCACATCTGGAAAGCGAGAAGCAAAGGAATGGAGAGAAATCATCTGCTTCTCTTTTCCCCCTTGGAACCTGAATCATGTCCGTATTTTCTCTTCTTTTCCCCTCCTGCTCCCGAAGGCATAGGTGTTAGCTGCGGAAATCCACGCTGCCCTGATCTGGGAAAGCATTTTGGGTAGAGAAGGTCAAAATCCATAATCCCTCTGCTGACACCCAGCCTCAGTGAAAATGTAGCACTTTCTTTTTTATGTTTAAGACCCTTTCCATGGGAGGCAACAACTGCTTCATAGATAGGGCCTATGAATAGATAGGGCTCAGTGCGCATTCCTGCCTCTTGTAGCCTTGCAGTTTGTGCGGCCTCATATTCATATGTGTGTGTATTACACTCACATCAAGGACTATTAAAAAAAAAGGAAAAAATGTATATATACTTAAAACAATGTAAACGCATATGTGCATATGGGTGCATGCATGTACATATATGCTTATTTAAGATATATATAAATATATATAAATATTTATCTCTCGCCCAGTCAAGGTGCTTAAGGTATTGCATAACAAGAACAGGCAAATATATTGAAATATACCTATTAATTCAGGCTGTTAAAGAAGCAGATGTTTCACTCCTGCCTATTTTCAAGTGGAGGAAATATCACAGCAATGCAAGAGCAGCTGTTCAGTGGCAGCTTTAGCAAGCCGTTGCCCCCCACAAACGAGACAAGACCCCTCCAAAGAGGATATCTCTCCTTGTCACTCCTTTCCAAAGAGCCTCAGGGAAATCTCCTGCTCCAAGCTACAGGGTGTATAGGCAACCAAACTGCCGGAGATGGCTCTTTCAAACAGGCACTTGCTGTTTTCTTTTAGTTACCCTGTGGACACAACTTAATACTTACTTTCCTTCTGGACATTCCCACATATGAAGTCTTCCCGGTGCCAGGAATTCTCAAATCCACGTTCTAGTGAGCGCGGCCCCCTTCCCTCCCAGTCCCGGCGGCTGCCTCGGACACGTTTGTTGTGCGTTGCCAAAGGCGACGAGTTTTGACTGAGGGTTTCCATGAACTTTTCCCCAGCAGGAGGGGTCTGGGGCTCTCCGGTTTCTTGGGGCTCTGCACACTCTAATACAATGTAAAATATATTTAAAAAAAAATTGTAAGCTGTAAAGCTTTTTCTTTTGCAGAATATAAAGACCCTGATCTTTTCCCTCACAGCCTTGTCCTAAAGAGTGATCCAGCTAAGACAAATCTCTTTTTAGGCGTTTATCAGAAGAAAAGAAAACCGTATGAAAGAGATTTGCAGAAAAATTGTTTATCAGTCCTGGGCACGCGAGTCTATCAGCCCTTCCGTGACTCACAGCAGTTTGTCTAGCTCATATTCTTCAGATGGTACGAAGGGATTTCAGTCCACACTTGAAATGTTTTTCTCCACAAATTTATTCAACCAGCACTTTTCTTGAACATGATTATTTGCATCTTTTAAGGTCTGCTTTACATTATATGGTCTCTTTGTATTCTGTGCAGATGAAAAACACATGCGTTTCCATTCCTCCCTCATTATAATGCTACTTTTTGAAGAAAAGTGTCTCGTGTTCTAAAAATGTTGCTAATACAAAGTTTTCAAAAACCTGTTGATGATTCATTGGGAAATAGTGAACAACAACAAAATTTTCCCAGCTTTTCCCTATACCCATTCAATCTTAGATCTCTCTGCCAAAAGGATGCAAACCACTTCAGGGTAGTGGGGCTGGTAGCCTTTATTATTAAGATTGCTCAACTGCATTTACAAACAAGTAGGTATTTTAGCTAAAATTTTCCATGCTGACTGTTCGCCTAAGCCTGACTTATATGGGAAAGTCTTGGTCAAAAGTTTCTGTTATCTCCAAGACCAGGGAACATTTTCCCTTGTCAAAATGTTCTGGTAATATTTCTTAGGGAGCCTTTCATGCCCTTGCCTTTTGAAAAAAAAAAAAAAAAAAAAAAAGGGATGAAATTTGGCCTTTGTGACACTTGCCCAAATTTGATGACATGCTGAGGCTTTGGAAAACTGCAAGCAGCGCAGTTGGATGAGAACCATCAGCTGCATCTCCCCGAACAGCTGAGCTTGTCTGCAGGTCCTGGGCTAGCAGAATGGCATGAGAAGGACAGAGCCAGGTGTATATATGCACAGCACATATTATTTCCCATGCCATTCGTGCAGATGTACCAGGACTACCTGTTAATACAATGTGAAAACAGCACTTGAAACTTAGAAAGCTCTGAAACTGAAGTTCTCCGTATGTGCAACCCCATTTGATGCTCTTTATGCACACACACACACTGTGATATTCGGTAGTGCAATTGCTTTTTTTCCTGCCCTTGTGACCATTGGGTGTGTGGTGGGCACCAGTTCAGACAGGTTTCCATAATGAGGCTATTACTTTTCTACAGGAAAAAAAAAAGTCATGGAAATAGAGATGTGTTCAGAATAGCTGTCAACAAGGGACCAGATGAAGGTTTCAGGGACCATGTAGCTTTGGCCTTTCCTGGCACTCAAGAAATTTTCTTTTCAGAGCAGAAATGATCATTTAATGGCTTGGCTTGTATAATGCTTGCATTCAGTTGCACTGTTATATCCCATACCGCCATATAACTAACCCCCAAAGGTTTGAAAGCAAATTTGACCCCCAAGCTGCTGTGTTGGTTTCAAGTTCCCAAGATTTAAAAGCTAGGTGGAAAGTGGTTGCCTTTACCTACCGACCATGAAAAATTGCATTCAGCCATGGGAGCTAAGCAAATGAACAAGCAGACAACTGCTTGTATGACCCACTCCAGCATTTCTATGTATTGCTTCGTTTCAGTTGCCAACACCTCATCAGAGGCTGTCATTGCTGTGGAATAGATTTATAAAATCAAGTTAAAAAATGACTAACTTCATGCAAATCTGAGGACAAACGTGACCTGAGGAAGCTAAGCTGTTTTCTTGTAGGTCACCAAATATTTATCAAGAAGAAGCAACTTTTGATTACGCCTCATTCAGCTCTAATCTCCTCAGCTATCAGTTAATCGCCTCAGTTTCCTCAGTTAAACTCAGCTTTGCTCTGCGATTCAGAACCAAAATTCTGCTTCACATTATTAACACTTACAGATAGGTAAGAAGGCCTGGAGAAGCCTGTTTTTCCAAACTGCAACAATGAACAATTCATTTCCAATGGCAAAAGACATATATAGGCTTGCCTTCTTATCCACCAACCCAAACAGATATTACTATAACCTCTCCAATGAAAAATGTTCTTAGTTAAGGCTTTAGTTGCAATGGCTAATCCAAAAGAAACAGAAGGAACCTGAGCCATTAGAGAAAAAGCCCTAACTTCTCTTCAAGTCAAGCATCCCTACTCTTTGTCGAGTAGGGGCTAGGGAGAAATGTGCCTCAAACGCACGGAGTTTTTGGAGCTGCTTCCATCCTGTCGCAGAGAGGATGCTGCTTCCTCCTATGTCCTTACCTTTCCCACTCCACTGCATGACCTTTCGCTGGGAAAGCCATTGCCTCCCACTCCTTCAGGTCTCCCTGAGGCTCATGCATGAAGGCCACTCACCTTGTATCTCACCAAGCTCTTCCTTCACATTTTTCTGAGCAGTGTCTAGATTGTTCAGTACACTGTCCAAAGATTTTTCCATGCTGTAATTTATTAGTTAATACATCACACTGTAGCTATAACATGCAGAATAGCCTTTTGCTGCATAATTTAAAAACTTGGTGTATTCATCTTTCCACTAGCCATAGCTCAGATAGCTACTCTGAATGGTTGATTAGTTGGTAAAAAGTTTAAGACAAACAAAATACCTAGGTAGAAACTGTAAACACAAAGCAAATTGCTTATGGCCATATTTCTTTCTGGTTCTAGGAATAATACAACCTTTAAATGTATGTTTGATGGCCTTTTCCTGGATCTCCTTTCATCTCTGTTGTCATTTGTCATTTGTGCAGCCTGTAATAGTTCAGATAATAAGTTCAGATTTGTTAGAACAGAATAAGTCCCAGAAGCAAGTACAATTCTGGATCTGAACTTTGCATGTGTCTCTGTATAATTTTATAACATTACACATTTTGAAGTTCCTAGACAGACTGTTTACCCGTGTTATTAAACAATATTTTCTAAGGTACTCTGCAGGAAACAAGTAGCAAAAAATTATCAAATGCATATATTTGCAATATGAAAAATGTTTTAAAATAGGGCTTATAATTCACAGAGAAGCCACAGAAGGTGTCTAATATCTGGAAAATGTCAGGAATGAATAATTACCAACATTAAATTTTCAAAATATATAAGACAGAAACTGTCTTTAAAATCATTTTGTAAATACAAAACATTCAGAGCTGATTTTTTTAGCTTTTTCTTGCAACATAAGAACTATGCCCTTCCTTATGTGTTGTACTTACATGATACTGGCACAAAAGGCTCTGGAGAAAATGATAAATATTAGGATGCTCATGCCCAAACTACAGTTTCTAACCTATGGTCTGTGTCCAAGGACTGTTTGCAGAGGGTAACTAAGAAAAGGCAATCTGTTGTCTGTAGTACTAAATCATTATGAAGGAACTGACACTTCCACTGGAAAAAGTTTTAAGGTACTTCTGAAAATTGTAAAAAGGTTGAAAAACATGCTCCTCAAGACTCGGAGTGCAACTTCAATTATTTAAGTGATGTGAGGGCCCCAGCTCTACTAAAGTTAGCTAGGATTTGCTCTAAATCCCATAGGCACTTCTGAAAGTTCAAAGCAGAATTTCTCCATGAGGGGTTCCAACTATACACAATGTGCAAAACTCTAAGCCTCTTTTTTTTGAATTATTTTTTTTCCAGTGGAGGTGTAAATCCATACATACAGAAATTAAACCTCGACATAGCAAGCTAGCATTTTTGACTATCTTTTGCAGACTCCTTACAAATAGTCCATGTGCCTGAGCAAACCTAATGTCCTCTGGCTATTCCCATTAGACAGGCTGCCTGAGTTTTAGGGACTTGCTCTGTCCTTCAGCTAATGTTTCAGAAAGGGGGTTTCAGTGATCTGTTGGGCTTGGGAATAGTTAGTTAAACTGTCAAATAAATGATAAATAGAATCTGCATCCATGTGTTACCACAAAGATGCCTTGCAGACATTTCCTCAGATTTGAAGGCATCTGGCTAGAGCTTTCTTACGTCACCAAATACAATAGAAGAATAGCAATGATTAGCAGTTGTATAGCAATATATTTCTCCAAGGCCATTTCTGCTTGGGTGTTTATAAACCTCTGCTGGAAGAAAAACAATAATTCACAAAAGAGGAAACCAGGGAAGAGGTGAAGCTGAAATTAATAGTTTAAGGCACAAAGCCACCTCAAATCAGAACCCAAAACACAGTTCAAATTCTGTGCTTTCATTTAGTCTTCATGGTGAGACAAATTCATAATGTTGGGTGAAGAGGCCCCAAAGATTTCTTGAAAATAACACTGAAAATCATTCAGCTCCTCTGAAAATAGCTGCAGTTCAGCAGCTATGAATATTAATTTTCCTTTGTACTTTCTTCACATTAAAGGTTGCTAAATACCAGAAAATGAGCATTGGAAACAATTTGGCTTATCATTAAAAAAAAAATGTGCATTGTGCAAAAGTAAAATGAACAATTCCCCAAAATAAATGATTTCTTGATGTTTCTCTGAGGCAGCTCCTGTGCCTCAGGCCAAATCATTCCTTTCAAGGAAACACCCACAGGATGGGCAATGTGCTGCTCAAGCTCTGAGTCAGGTCTGTACCTTGGTGCCCGTCCTGCCTCTGTGCTCCTCCTGTCCCTGTGGGAGACAGGACGAGCAGGGCCGCAAAACCATCCAGGAGATGGGATGATGGAGCGTGGAGTATTTAGCTGGCAGAAAACTGCCTTCTCCCTAGCCCCTGGGATATGCCATTTGCACTCCGCAGGCTCCCAGCTCTCTCTTCTCCCTCCTTCAATTGGAAGAGATGGCTTCCAAGGGGAAAGAACAGATGGTATTTGAGGTTTCCATACACCCTCAGGGCTTTAAAAAAGAGAATGCTTGGAGTTTATGCAATGCATGTTAGAAGCCTGGGAACTCGAAATTATTTTTAGACTTGAAATAGTGGACAGCAGGTAAGCCAGTCTGTGCTGAACTTGGAGCGTGTTGTTTTAAAATCCATAGTGATGGTTCCAAATTGTAATAATGAACTGAATATTTTCATCATAAGGCTTTTTTATTATTAGTCTTTTTTCTGTATTCCCTTCCCTCTTGCCCAGCTTGGCACTCACACAAGAGAAATCACTGCAGAGATTACCCAGGCGTGAGAGCAACCCGGCCTCGCAGCCATAGCACAGCTCGCCGGGCCGCCGCTCGGAGCAGACGGGATCTTCCCCAGCTACACAACCCCCTGGACAGGGGGCCAAGGGCAACCCAACACCGCCCTGTGGGGCCTCTTGCGCTGTGGGCTGCAGCCACTCACTTTGCACCTTCCTGCCCACTCTTAGCCACAGATTTTCTGCCAGTTGTTCCCAGCCAGGCCCTTCCCACGGTGCTGCAGTAGCCTGTGGAACAAGGCATTGATCTGAATGGGGATTTCCCCCCAAAACCCCTTGCTTTTTTTTTTTTTTTTTTTTTTTTTGTTTTTGTAGTTTTTAGCTTTTCTCCAGTGTGCCTCTGTCACGTTGCTGCTGCTGTCTTGGTGAGCTTGTGGTACCTCTGGTGCTGGTTACACTCGAGCATCTCCCTTCCTGGACGAGTTACTGGCCTCCCTGGCTTATCTCCCCTCTGGCAGTGTCTCAGGTTGTGATTTCCGGATCTGCTGCTTACCCATCTTCTTTGCTGTTATCACATGGACTGGGAACGCTGCCTTGTTCCCTCCACCTTGAGAATGAGCACTCAGTTAATGTGATCCGGGCATGTTAGGATGCTCACAGGGTCAATTTAACCGCAAAGATCTGTCAAGAGATGACTTAGGACAGAGTTATTTACACTGCGAGCCTTCCTCAAACCTTCTGCCTGCCAGTCATGCGATGAGACATCCGTGCTGGCTTTTTGCACATTGCAGTTGGGAAAGCCCTCGGTGCAGGAGCCCTTTATTTGCGCGCGGCTGGGCAGTGTTTAGCACACACTAAGTGCAGCGAGCAGCCACTTCTGCGATGTGTCGCAGTGCCAACCAGTAAATAAGCGTGGACGTGTTGCCTTCTGAGCAGGCCCCACTGCAGCGTCTTTCCACGTTATCTTCCCAAGCGGTTATTGCCGCCACCCTGCACCCTCCTCCTTGATGAACAGGCAGCTCTGTTAATGCAGCTGTCTTCCTGTCGGCCTTTATCGGCTCGACTCATCACAGCAAGGCCTCTAAAGGCTGGAATTTCTGGCAGATACTATCTCGTCCTAGATATAATACATTACCTGTTAATAACCTGTATGTGCCTAACTTTAATGACCCAGGAAAATGTGATGTTTAAATTGATGGTATCCTCCTTAAGGAATTTAACCAAAGGGATGCCTTGTGTAAATCGCACAGGGGATCATAGTAATATTCACCTTGAAAGGACTCAGAGATCTTTCTCCAGCTGGTGGGAGATTTACCTTTTCTAAAGACAGAGCGCACGAAACAGAGTTCCAAGCTTTCCCTTCACGTAGCTTCCTGCACCCGGGGCTTGCGTTCCCTTTTCAGGCTACTCTGCTGCTACCCAGTTAAAACACATAGTTTTGGAGCTACGCACTGTAAAGTTACTCAGCGATTCTTACTGCTACACAAACAGTGCTACCCATTTAAGGGCCATGAAGCTGCCCTCCGTCACAGCGTGGGGCTCACGTGAGTCCTGCTTCCAGCAGCATTCAGCCCTGCACGTACTATGGGCTGCAGGAAAGTTCTAACAGATCCCATTACGTGCGTGAAGGTAAATGTATCAACCGGTAACTGGTATTGCTGTATTAGTGTTTGATAAACACACTGTTCATTTGTTGGGTCTGTTTAGTTTGCTGGAGTCTACAAAGGAGTTTAATTTTTCAAATCCGTCATTAAAAGGGACCACAGGGAAGAGAAATCATGAGTAAGCAGAGCCATAAATAGATTACAGATGTGCAGCATTTTCTTTGGGGACCACAGTCAGAAATCATTTGGCCAGAGCTGTCTGACACTCATACTAGTTTCCTGTGCTGTGTTCCTTACACTGAGGGATTTCTCCAAGCTGTGTAGAGGTCACGAGAGGTGCACGCAAAAGCTGGATACGGAGGGTACCTGACTGCACTGGTAGACTCTGTGAGGATCAGAGGAAAACAAGCGTTTTCCCAAAAAAGACTGTGAAAAGTAATGCTGGTCTGGGAGATTTCTATGTCTGCACAAATTAGGAAGATGGAAACATGAACATTCAGTCAGCAGAAAGCATGGAGTTTTTCTTACAGTTTATGAACTGTGGTGATATTGGTTGACGTGCCAGGCGATACCTTGTACTGGCCTGCCAGGTCACAAAACATGCCACACTGTGCTCGGGCACGGAAACCGTGCTGAAGAAAGATTAGAGAAGGCAAAATCTGCCCCTTCATTTCCTGAAGGCGAACAAGATAACTGTACCCCATAATCACCCTCAAATAAAGAAGCCCGAATAGCCTCACGCATCGAACACCAGAGTCGCGCAGAACAGGCCACTCTTTCATATCCCTCAGCCCCTTGGCTTGTCTCCCATGTTTACATTATAGTTCTTTTCCTCTCTCCTGCTCTGGGACCCCTTATTCTACACATAATTCATTGGCCAGATATATGATCTTGGAGGGACTATGGCAATGACCTGGGGCCCAGGGTGGACACGACACCTACCAAGTTGCCTTCACATGGGCAATAAGCCCGCTCTGAAGCATGCAGCTTGGCTGTCATCGATCTGCATCGGTTGCCTCTTGAGAGGTGATGAACAGCAGCACTCTTTCACCCACTGGGAATGAAAATAGTGACCACAGGGAAACAAATTAAAAAGGAATCCTTGCCCCTAATTGTAACCAGGCTTCTTCATCAGCGAAGAGGCAAAATAACTTGCCCCAAAGTAAGGCTATTCTGAGAACTCTCCACAATCCATTTGTTTTCATGGAAGAAAAGCCAGGCTAGTCCTGGGGAACCTGGATCTTCTACAGACCATTTATGTTGATAAAAAAGAACAAAGATAAGAAAAAAATCAAAAACCGCACAGATATTTCATTGTGACATTTCCTAAACAAAACATTGATTTTTCAAATTGGTGTTTTGTTTTGTAATCTTTTTCAAGGTTATTTATTCCTTTACAGTTTTGAAATGCATAATAGTGGAAGAGGGAAAAACACTCTTCATTTGTTCCCAAATTATTCAGATCCTTGCTGTCTTTATGGTAAGCCATTTTGCACTGCTGGTGAAGGATGCAATACTCAGGCAGTGCCAGACATGAGCAGACGTACAACCTTGCCAAACTTCCCCAAAAAGTTTGTTTTCAGGCAGGGATGGGAACATTGTTTTAGGAAAGGTTCCTTTGGATGGAAAAAAAGATCTCAGGAAACAGAATAGTTTCACAGCAGGGCAGAGGGACAAATAACAAACAACATTATCTTTGAAACCCTCTCACTACTAAGAGACAGAAAACTCTGTATAAAGCAAGTTACCTTATACTCATCTCACCTCTCTATATGTGTTCCAAAGGAACAAGGCCCTATTATTCTCCTTTTCCTTTCACTTTATAGCCTACAGGAATTATTCTTGCTAGCTCAAAGGACCTCCACTTTCAACACCAGCCTTTGTAAGGGAAGCTGAGTTGCAACAGTCCCCCAGGTCCTATAACAAGAGACAGCTGAGAATTTATTGATTAAGAGGGAGGACTTTGCAAGGGAAGGGAGAATTGTCAGCAAATATTTATTAGTCAATCTTAAAATGCATAGGTTTCACCACAGCCTTTGCCAGGAAATTGCCTCAGGTGTGCCACATTTAAAATCAGATAGAAACCCCACAAAGAAGCAAAAAGCTGGTTGGGGTTGGAATTCAGGGAGAGACTAAGCCATCTTTGTGCAGAGCTCAGAAGTGTAAGGGAGTCGCAATCCCTGGGCATCTCCGTGTCCCACGCACTGGCTCTCGTCAGAGACAAACCATCCATCTTTCCGGGTAGGGAAAGGAAGGGAGGCTGAGGGGAAAGATCACTGCAGCCCTGCAGACAGATGATGGATATGGTCAAAAAGTGCGAGGTGTCCATTCTTGCTGTGAATCAAAGAGAACAGGAGGTCTTAACCTTCATTTCTCATCCTTTTTCTGAGGAATGGAGGTGTACATCCTCATAATGTCAGTGGACTGGAGTACAAGAAATTTGTTGAAATTTCTAAATGGAAAAGCATTTCCAATTTAGAAATTTCTAAATGCAAAAGCATTTATCACCAGAATCTACATAAGAGTCTCTTTTGAATCTTGGGAGGTCTGCACTCCAAGAGATGGTTGGATGAACCCTGCTATCTAAGTGCAGAAAGCTTTTTATTACTTTACAAGCAGCACTTTTACAGCGCAGGTAAACAGAAGGATTGTCTTATAACAGGTTGACTCTTGGGTTGTTTCTCACCCTGGCTGAAGGTAGATAATTAGTTGACAAACCCTCTTCTGCTATACAATCCAAGAATCAGTCAACCTTATTCAAGACCTTCCAGTTTTCAGTTTGCCCCAGTATTATGATCCTTATAGCTCTACCTGAAGTACAGCTTATAGAAAACAAATCAAAAGTGGTCAGGAGCATCTTTTTATTTAGGCCTGGCACAAACTGCGTGGCCTGAAAAAGCAAATAAATAGGAAACAAAAAAAAGCCAGGGATAGGTCAGAAAAGCAGGGAGCCTAAAGATTGCTTGTGATTGCTTGAAAAAAAATGCAAAATTGGTCTAAAGCATTTTACTGCATATTTACTGCTTTGCTTCTTGGCTTCTTGTGTGACTTTACTTACTGCTTGAACCCTTCAAAGCAGCTTTGAGCTGTGATTGTACAGAAAGGAAAGAGGATACATTCAGTATTGATGTAGCTAATGGTAGAGGGTTGTGCTAGCATTAGTTGTACATCCTGTGTATTTCCACAGAAAATTTCAGTGTACAAATGACACGATGTCTTTGCTTTAGAAATTTCTCCTGGGAATTTCCACCTTGTCACATTGCAGATTCCTTGTAGAGCTGAGTTACTTTAAAATGTGATAATTTAGCAAAGCTCTTTTCTCTATTTTTTGACCACCTGTACTGAGGACTAATTTGCTTCTTTTCACTTACCATTACAGCTCCTTTTCTGCTGTTATGCTCGTTTTACTCTCTAAGAATGATGCTGGTGGTCTGTCTGGCATAAAAAAAAATAGAGAAAAAGGTACATCAGTAATGAGATTTTGAGAAAATTCACTTACATAGCAGACTACCAGGCAAATGTAGGCACTTAAAAAAACAAAGAGAGCCACTCTCTCCACAGCTATTACTTTTTCTCTTCTTCTGCTTCCTCTAATAAGAAATTAAAATCCATCATATCCAGGACATTGGAATATTCATCATTCTGTTCATTGGAGTGTTGTGCTTCAGGCTGGAAGGAGCAGTGGGGAAAAAGTCATAACCAGTGCTTATGTTTTACTCAGAATAGGGAATTATGGATTTTTATTTGATTATGAATTGCTATAGGTCTTTTTGGAGCGATGCTGTTTTTCATCTGTGGAGAATATGGTCCAGGAATACCAGAATTAGAATGATCCTTCTCCAGGCATCATAGTTACATGCATGCACATTTCCAGAGTTTTTGTAGTTACATTTTCATGAATGAGAACGATAGTTTCCCTCAAAAAAAAAAAAAAAAAAAAAAAAGTTTGAAGTTCGAAAGAAGTTCGAAGTTCTCTGGTAGTTTTGTTGTCAGGAGAAGGTGACACTTTCATTCGTGTTTATTCAACAGTAGATTGTCTCAGAAAGATGCATTCCTGGATGTGGCTTTCCCCTTATATAGGATGTCGGAAAATGCATCTTTCCTATGCTCCCACGAAAGTGACTGTTGCTGGTCCAGAACATATCCTGTGTGCCAGGAGGGACAAGGAATTATGGAGCTGGCCCAACAAATTTGCGAGATTCATAAGCTGGAGGAAAAACACAAGGCAGGGGCTGACTGTGAAAATCTCCCGCCTCGAAAATGAAACTATTATTAAATTGGGGCCAGGTGCAACACCAACAAACTAGGGACTTCCACTAGATGCATAAAGGCAGCATATATGCTGATAAAAACTTAATACAGAGGACCCACATCCAGTGAGGAAATGTATAGAACAATAAAAACATATGTAGTTGTGGATGGAGCCTTACTCCGATATACAAGCCTTTTGAAAAATCTGGACTTAAAAAGATGCTAAATAAAAGGAGGAGGAGGAGAAAGGACAAGAAAAGCAGCAGGAAGGAAATTTTCAACCCAATAACAACCGCTTCATAACATCCATAACGGCAACCTTCTCCCAAACTCACTTTTGTTATTTTCTTTGCTCTTTTTCATTATGTCTGAAGCAGACAAAAATGAACCCCCTCAAAATCGAAGTGATCTATGAGAGGCAACTATAGGTAAGGCAGGGAAAGAGCTCTGCACTGCTCTGATTTCCAATAACTTGTAAGACATCAAGTAACCCAATTATACTAAAACAGTCCAATTTGTTTCTCTGTGGGGAAGCTTGGTACGCTCAGGTCATAAGGATCAGGAAATTAGTTCTTTGCTGAAAGCGTGTATCTTGCCCTCTCGTGTTTCCCAACTGACAGACCACAAAAGTCAGCAATGAGCCGGCAAAAAAGACTTTAGAATAAAACAGGGAAGCTGTTTTCAACAGAGAGATTAGCATGCTGAATTCATGTTAAATGCAGTCCTTTCCTCAGCATGCACCTTTTTTTTTTGATGAGATAGATTTTCGTATGATGACCTGAGCTGTCTATAATATAGTCTGGAGTATCTGTGTGCCTAGTGCTTTTAGTGCTAATTTCTAGGCTTTTCTAAAAACCCATGAGAAGTAAAAAGTCTTTTTTTCCCATGCAAACTTAATAAGGAAACTTCAGCAGTAATTCTTTGTTCTGTTCTTTTCTCATCTTCATTTTGATGTGTGCTTTAGAAAGCCCTCCAGGCACTCATTTGCATTCTTCAAAACCTTTGGAAATCTGGCTCTAAGTTACTTTTCAAAATGGAGCTTAAACTCTGGAATTAGGGGAACTGTTTTGAAATTTTACACTCTTTGTATTTTCAAGTAAATTGGACTTGACTCTGCAGCTTCAGGGGACAGGTAATGCCCATCATTTTTTATGGAGATGCAGAACAGTGCAGTAGGAAAATCGAATATTTAGAAAATATGAAGGGATTGTTTCTATGTGCCTAATAAAAATATGCGCATAACAAAAAACTAGGTATATATATGATTTTTAAAGCTTTACAGAAGACTACTGAAGTTGGTTTATACCCAAAAAGTGAACATATTCATAAACTTTACTCCAAGCAATGCTTTACACTATGAATTATAATAACTAATAACTACACTATACTATAACTAAACAGAAGAAATAGTACAAGTATAAGACCTTCAAACATAGCTGGTTGAGAGCTTCATGGAGGAATGTGCTAATTTTTTAAAGCTTTGTATCAAAGCTTGAAAGAGAAGGAATTCTACTATGGAGCAAAAAAAAAGGATATCCCTGTTTTACAGGAAAGAGCAGTAGACTCAAAGATTTTGCAACCTTTCTGTAAATCAGAACAGAATATTCTTGCCCAAATGTCCTTGATCTGTGTTGTCAGACAGCAAGGAAATGAACATTACATGGACAAATACCTGAGGGGAGAATGTAGGGAGGATGGGGCCAAACTCTTCTTCGTGATGGCCAGTGACAGGACAAGGGCTAATGGGTACAATTTGAAACACAGGAAGTTTAATCTCCATATGAGGAAGAATTTATTTCCTGTGAGGGTGACAGAGCCCTGGAACAGGCTTCCCAGAGAGGTTGTGGAGTTTCCTTCTCTGGAGATCTTCCCAACTGACCTGGATGCCACCCTGTGCCACATGCTCTGGGTGTCCCTACTGGAGCAGGGGGGTTGGACTAGATGATCTCTAGAGGGCCCTTCCAACCTCAACCATTCTGTAATGAACACCTACATGTGTTATGAACACTGATTTTGGTAAATTCTCCCCTTTCATCGTGACCTTTAGAGTTTAGATTTCCTCTTGCTTGCATTCTGGTTTTGGAGCTGTCAAGGTTCACATTATTACTTTTCTCTATAACCATGGTAACTACATTTTTTTAATGGAAGCTGAAATTCTTGTGCAATAACCTGACTATATATATGAGAGAACTTTAAGAAAAGTACTGAGAAGATCTATGGTTTGCAGCTGACCGTGACAGATGACTTAAATAGGCCAATGGAAAAAAAAAGTTCATAGGTATGTGCTCATATCTTTTAATCTTATGGCTAACACACAAGCATGAGGTCTGTAGTAATGTTTCACTCTTCTGAAACACACACCAAACATCTCAACACATTCCTCTAAGCTGACTGAACTGAGATTCACAGTATATCTCTGAAGAAAGATGAGTTACCCTCACATTAGTCAGGGAAAAATAAAGGAAAAGCACCATTAACTGATAAAAAGAGAGAACTTGATTTCCATTCTTGCATATTATCAGAACACCTCTGATCACAGTTAACAAGCCTTTTGCCTGACAGAACTGCAACTCGAGAAGGTGACAGAAGAAAATTGTGCAATGCACTTCTTTAGAGCGGAGACTAATTGCAAATGCAGGGTTACTACAGAGAAGCCCAAGGAAACGGCACAAAGCTTTAATATGGCCCTTTCAGGTGGGCAGGGACAACAGGCGTACACACTTACAGAACATCTCCATTGCTCTTCAAGTCCCCACCATAAGTGACTTGTGCATACCAGTCCTTCACTGGTATGGAAAATGGCATTCACTTTCATACTCTTCACTGAGCCCCTCCTCTCCCATAGTCCACTTTGAGAAGTTATCGGTATATCTCTATAAATATGTCTGTCATTCACTCACACCCCCTTGCTGAAAACCATTTGGCTCTTTAGGACAGGGCTATCCCTGCATATTCACATGATCTGGGGGAGTTGCAAAGTGCAACTGCTCTTACTGATTAAGAATGAAAACCTAGGATTGCCCTAGTTACTCAGTCAAGATTTCTCCCCAGTTATTGTGAGCTAACGTGTGTGGAAAGAAACCCACCTGGATGTGAACCTGGGGCCACGTGCTGCAGGTGTCCCTGCTGGAGCAGGGGGCTGGACTAGATGAGCTCTAGAGGTCCCTTCCACTCTCAACCAGTCTGTGACTCCGAGAGAAGAGAGGGATTTGGTCTTGAAATTTTTTTGAGGTGATTTGGATTTCTATCATGGATGCTCCCAGAGACTTGTGAGAAAACTCTGCTCCAAAATCTGCTGCTCATAATGAAAAAAATTGTTCCCTGGAATATCATTCTCTCAGATTTTAAGCATTTTAAGGCAGGGATTGAATTTTTCTTTTATATCTCATGCAGTATGTCACCAATACTCAATAAAGGGCAAATAATAAGGTAACAGCTAGAAAACCTGGAGGAGAAACAAGGAATTATTGCTTTTCAGGCTCCAAGAAATAAGTACTAACTAAAGCAAATAACAAAACCAGGAGGAAATAGCTTGGAGAATGCTCTTAAATTCAAAATTGATGTTAGTTTGCTTCCTCTGAATTTCAGGCAGCAGCTCTATTTAAAAAATAAAAAAACATTCCTCTTGGAACATCCCCTTTAAAGCCAAGGAAATATACTGAAAAAAAAGAAAACCCACCCTCCCTACTTTCCCAATTCAGCTTGTTTTTCTGCTTGCTAAATATCAGTTCAGATTTATTTGCTATGGACACAATTCAACAAAGTACTTGGAGCATAAGCATATCTTTGATCGTGCAAGTAGTCCCATTGAGACTGTTCACATGCTTAAATATATGTACTTGGTTAAACAAGTTGCCAGATCCAGAGCCACTTTCAGTTTTCTCAGGAAAGCATGTTGCAGAGCTAGGATTCACTTTGCCTGCCCATGGACAGCTTCCTGCAAACACAGGAAAGTTGTGCTGATTTCTTGTAACTAGTCACATAGAGCCATTTCTTTTCTGAATGAAATTCAGAATTCCGAATTTTTACAGCCTGTATAGAATTTAAAGAGGCCGCTGAGATGTTGAATTTCTTGGGGTGAAATGACAGTGGAAAGGACAGCCATAGCTGTACTTCAGATCAAGAAGAAATTAAAGAACCTCAGGAACATTACTTTCCTTTTCATACTCAAAAAAGCACAATTACTGGAAAAGCTACATGCTCATAAAGCACGTGGGTCAATTTTTTCTTTTTGACATCATTAAGAACATATGTGTCAGACTTTATGTATGTGTGTGCACGTCCACGTGCAGCTCCCAGTAAAAAAGTGTACCTAATTTTTGCTTGAGATACTTTGTATCATTGCCAAAAATGTGGCAAGATGTTTACAAGAAATCTGTCTTCAAATATGTCAAGCAGTGACCCAGGTCATACAAAATCTGAAGCTAAATCCTCAGGATTTCCACATAAATATAAAGATGTGCTCAAATGTTTTACTGGAAGTCTGTACTCTTCTACACCAAAGCACAAAGGAAAGGTAGACTGAAGGTGAATAAAACATGAATTATTTAGGACTACATAAAAAGTGCAGGGAGTAATTGGGATGTTAGGAAGTAACTGTCGTGGGCATTGAGAAGCAACCAGCAAGTGAAACACCAGACCAGTACTGAGCATATATACTTCATGACTTCTTGCGTATCTTCTGAGCTTTTCACTAGACTTTTAGTTATGGTTGTTATTTTCTCCACTATAACAAGGTAAGTTCCCTTCTGTATTGAAAAAAAAAATCTAAGAAGAAATCAAAAAACAGTATAAAAGCATTTGTTAGGCTCGAGAAGCTTATGAGAAAGTTAGATTTTGATTTAAAATATGGTGCTTAAAGTTCTAGCTCCCAGTTCTGTTGAGCTGGAGTGGTAAATAGTGCAAATTCAGCAGCTTAAATTTTCACTAAACTGCTAATGTCTCGAACGAGGCTTTTCTCCTTCCAACTCTAGTTTTCTACATTGCTCTCCTTCCTTCATGTGAATTCCTGAGAACGCTGGATTTTGAGACAGGATCTTGCTCGAGTTTGACAGCACAGGATCTTTGCAAAACTGTTTAACTGCTTTACAACAAACAACATAGGTGGAAAATACAGCTCTTTCTTTTGCTTGTAAATTGTCAGCCACCATCATCTTTCTTTACACACTCGCTCTTGAAAATCATCGTCAAAATGCAGGCAAATCTCATCTTGCGGATTACAGGAGAACTAGTCACTGGGGCCATTCCTCTTTCCTGGGGGTATCCCTCGAGGGTTCTGCATGTTCAATTTCCTGAGGTCGAAGGGTATACATATATAACAGGCCATGTAGATCACCCACTCCCTGCCTGACACACCTAATCTTTATAAATTCTTCCTAACCAAAGCTAATTTCATACCAAAACAAAACCCTGCTGTTATAACCACCGGGACCCTCTCTAGCCCAAGAAGAGAAACAGCTACTCTCCAAAGCCGAAAGAGGAGTGCTGTGGAATACTGTTAAAACGGCGACAACACAAACAACCGGAAAAGTTCTCCAGGAGAGACTATTTTTTACATTATCAGCATTTCCTGATCCCTGGAAATGGCACACAGGCTGCTTTGGAAAGGCCTGCAGCCTAGCACACAACAGAAAGTTACTACTGCAAATGTGAGTGTGCAACAGCAAAAAAATGTGTCAACCATAGCTCTCATGTTCATCTCCATTTTTTTAAATTATTATTTTCCCTGGAAACGGTCACTTTTCATATTCCAAATTGCCCAAGTATAAAACTTGCAGGCATTTCTTATTCAAAAAGTTTTTGCCAAAAATACCCTTCCGCTTAAGATTTTTTGTGATGCCTTTTTAATTTATTTTTTTTCGGGAAGCTTTTTTTTTTTTTTTTTTCTCTCTCCATAATCAAAACGCAAAGCAGAAACAATAGAAAACACTGCCTGCCGGCTTTCCACACACGGCAGTTAAAAATAAGCAAACAAAAGCTTTCTTGCTCTTTACAAAAACAATGGGGGGGGGGTAAAAAAAAAAAAGGAAAAAAAAAAAGTAAAACCTTCTAATGACCACATCCCACCTAGAGGTCTCGTTAACCCTCCTCCGCTACGGCCGCGACGTAACACCGAGCTACTTCAGAGCTTTCTCCGGCGGGGCTTCGCACGCGGGTAACGTCTCCCGGCCGCCCTAACCGTCGCCCCCAACGGCCGCTCGCCCGCCCGCGCGCGCGCGCAGC
>JAWLRI010001106.1:619497-698656 GCA_034781795.1 Crypturellus tataupa
GTAAATTCTGTATTTGCTTATCTGCTCAGCTCTTATTCTTTGCACATAGTCTCTATTTGAATTTGGCATACTACAGAATCAATGCCCAGGTACTTTCTATTTCTTCCATGAATGAAAGACTTACAGGAGTGATAAAATGTACCAATATGTGAAAAGTTGCTTAACAAATAAAGTAAAAGACCTTTTTTTCTTTCTCAAGAACAAATCAGAAAGTAGACAAACTTAATGAGGGGTTTGGTACTGACATATTACATTAAGCTATCCAATAGGAAACTATAGGAGAATTTTCTTCTTCAGAGGCATTCCAGTACCAGCAGTATGGGTGTTCTGATCCAGGATATTTTGGCCTCAACTCGAGGATGGAAGTGATGTTCCACTTGCCTCTAGCTTTTATAACTAAGCATAAGAAATTTGTTGAATCTGCAGGGAAAGCTAGATGATAAATTGAATGAATCTTCAAGTGCTGCTGTGTGCTGTAAGATTTGACTGTCTTTCTGTAAGCAAGTTCTGTGTGTTAGTGGCTCATGTCCAGTAGCAGAAGCTAAAAGGTTTGTCCTTTTTAGGTAAGGTGGAAGGAAGCTGGATTGTCAGATGAAGGCGAGAGCAATGTTTTAAAAAGTACTTGATGATAACTTTTGGTTTGCTTGAAGTTTTAGCAAGCCAGGGCTTTCAGTATGTCTGGCCTTCTGATGCTTACTAGTCCTTTGCTCTGGGTGAGCTGCAAAACAAGTCGTTACCAGTGATTAGTTAGTGCTGCACGATGGCCTTGAGTGAAACTCTGCACAAATGCCCAGGGACAGGAGGGCTCCTCTCCTTTCTTGGCCACAGTGAACAGAGACCTGCCCAAGTTGCACAGCAGTAGCAGAGCTGGAAGTGCAGCGCAGTCCTGCTGTGTGCAAGACCAGAGTCCATTCACAAGCTCTGTCGTGTTCCCATTCTTGTGTCATCTGTTGTTGATGTCTCTGTATCCAAAATATCCTCTCTGGTCACTGTTGCCAGACTCTGCATTGGCAGTGTGCCTCTTAAGCATGTGCCACTCTTACTAAGCCCTGTGCTGCTGCCTTCACGCTCCACCTGCTATCATTGTGCTAATGCTTTTAACTAGTGACTTGTGTGTGCCCCATATGTTTGACAGCACAGTCCTTTCCATCCACTCTGCTGTAAGTATGCCTAAATACTTGTTCATGAACTGCTGGTATTCAAGGTTTTCTTTTTCTAGTTGCTAAACAATACTTGTTTTTTTGATAGGAAAGAAAGGAAGCGAACTTTCTTTTCTTCAGCTATCACAGTTGCTGATAGAGGCATTCTGTCCTTGCCAAGCCAGTTGGAGGTGGGAGGGAGTTGCTTTGCTGCTTCTTTGTCCTGAGGTTGAGTTTAACTTATGTTGAGCACCTGTCCTGACTTCCTGTCAGTATTTATTCCCTCTCCTCTTCTGAGAATAACATGCTTGTTTCTGGCAGCCCTCTGCCTCGGCCTTTGAAGAAACCCAAACTAGGAGTTTTCTAGAATTCTTCCCCTCCCTTTCCTTGTCCTTCGCTGACCTCTAGCAATATTTTTATCTTTCTTAATGAGATCCTCAATTTCATTTGTTTGCTCTTTTCCCTTTCTTCACTTTTGATTATTCTTTTTAGACTTAGAGGAATTCTCTTAGAGGTGTAGACTGCTCACATATTTTGACTTTGCCTTCCACAGACATTTTAGTATTAAATGTTTTCTATATGTTCTCCTTTTTACAAAAAAAAAAAATGCCCTTAGTGGAGGGTAAGGCACTGTAGTGGGTGTATTCCTGTACTGTAATATTGAATATTACCTGTTGTAAAAGAATCCCACTTTTCCCTCTCTGAGTTTAAACCGCTATTGCAGTGTGAATACTTAAAACACAATTTTCTGGTTTGTGTAGAAAATGCTAATGGCTCTAAAAAATATTTGTGCACAGCAAGATAAAAATGTAATATAAATAAGAAAAAATAGAAACAATTCTCTCTCAGGCTCATAGCTTCCTAATTGCCTGAGAAACGCCATGTCACCTCTAAATAATGTTCTGCTGTACTGAAGGACTTAAATTGTTTACCTCAACCTTGGTAAAGATAAATTTGCTTTAATTATGTGGGCAGGAGAGAAGGGGCTGACTGGATTTATTTAAGTATATGCGGTGAAGATATCTCTTCCTATTTTTGTACTGCCATTTACATTTGTCATTCTAAATGTATATGCAACTGAATAATTAGAAATCTATATACTTTGAGCAGGATTTAATTTAATAGTTCTGTAATGATCTTGGACATCTTGGAACCACCTGTGTTTTTTATTTTGGAAAACAAGATTTCAAATTAACCTCTGTTATTTTCTCTGTTAGTTTCAGCTTGACCAGTGTGAATGAGGATAACATTCAATGTATACACTATTTTTAAGAATAAGCTTCTTTCTCTTCCTTAGACAGTCATAAAACAGGTTGTAGGTGGAAGGCAGTTGTGCTACAATGAAGTACAAAATGGAATGGAACGAGGGAAAATTGTGCCATAAGACATGTAGTGTCCTTACTGCCTTCCTGCTGTAAAACTCGCTGTGACCTGAGAGGGTGGATAAAGACTTTCCAGCTCGCCAATAGAAGGGGTATTTCTGATAATCTCTCAACAGTGAGTATATATACCATTGCCTAGCCTAGATAACATGGGTAGATTGCTCCTGTGAAGAGATAATACTCCCCTAGATATGGACTAAGACCCCGTGTGAGGTCCCAAGCCCAACACAAGTTCTGCTGCAGCGATGGGGCTTACAAGAAGAGGTTGGCTTCTGAGCCTCAGAATTAGGAAATGAAGCTAGCAAAAATCTGGATTCTATCAGAAACTAGGATTTCATAAGCAATGCCTGCTTTTTAGAAACCATGACTAGTATTTGAATCTCCTTTAATTGTGGGGGGAAAAAAACTTTCAGTAAATAGCAGTACTGTTGAGATTCCCTTCTACTTGCTAGCCTTTCAAGGACCGTACACAGATGAGATTATCCCTGGTTTGATTTTTGGGTTGAAAATGGACCCAAGATGCTTCACCTGTAATACAAACATTAGTACAGGATGAGGTACCTTTGCATGTCCAAGTACTGCTTCCCATTTTTTCCCGTGAAGATGTGTATTGGTGTAACTACTATGTGACTTACTAGACCTTGAAAGAGGTGTTGGTGGCATGTCCCATTCTGAGGTAGGAGGGCTGCTTGCCTGTTCCATACAGCTGTCATTGCAATAAAGTCTTGCTCAAGCAAGTGCTTGGTTAACTTTCATGAAAATGTGACCATTTCTTTAAGTCTTCCTAAATGTACAGCAGCAAGTGACTGTTCTGAAATCAAGGTTCAGTAAAATTGTGGTAGCCAAATAAGGGGCCACCCATGAGGTGAGCCACAACAGTAACTACAAGCTAACAGTTCTAATTTGCTGTGGCTGTGAGGCAATAGTAGGGAAACGTTGTGGAAGAAGCTAAATCTGTATCAATTTATTTAGCATCTTGATTGGGACAACAGCATGCACAAAGTACACTGACAAACTATACCATCTGAGCTGGCAGGTAGTGACCTCTTGGTATACTGTGACAGGAGTTCAAGTAAGAAAAATAAAGCTCAGGGTCCTTAAGGCATAATTAATGGTGTTTTGTGAATGACCTGCTAAGGATTAGGTGTCAAAGGAAAGGCTCACCTTGTTAGTCAGTGGACACAACTATGTCAAAAGTACAAAAAGAAGAGTGTATTTGGATTATAAGCTTGTTATTTGGTGTCAGTGGCATTGGCAAACTGTTAATTTACTTTGTTTTTAGCAGTTGTAAAGTGTAATGTTAGAGTTTGCATTTCCCACATAGCATCTAAGTGCCAACTCGTGCTACTTCTATAGCATTTTTTTAACTTAATTTTTCCTGCAAAAGAGGTAATTTTAAGAAGTAGTATTCTAGTTATTTGAGAGCATATAGGGCTTTGTACTTGATTTTTGTGTCCTTATGCCCAATGGTATTTGAAAATGATCTTGTAGATCCAATATGATCTTGTATATCCAATGTGACAATCCCCAATTGAAGACAAGCACATTTGTAAATCACTTGCCAAGTTTTGTCTGCAACAGTATCATTAACACTGCTACGTTGTTATTGTATTAGGCTCATTTGACAAGTGGACTTGACAGTGGGTGAACTTCATGGAGCTTGAAAAATGTATCAGATTGATTGGTGACTTGTATGGTCCTATACTTATTGTGATTTATGGGGATATAGTAGTTCTTGTTTCAATACTTTGCTACTGCAAAATCTAAAGATAAATTGTTTTTATTGGGTTATTAACGTGCATTCTTTCATTCAATACTTCCCCATTTTCTGCAGATGTGAAAAATATCTAAATTTTTTTTTAAAAATTCATTGAGGACTATAAAGGTGTGTGGATACAGTGAATTTCTGCATAAACTTTACCAGAGTGGGTTATCTGGGATACTTGCAAGGAAGAATCATCAATGGAATGTGTTCAGCTCCTTTCTGTCTAAACTGGATTAATTTATCCAGAGCTTGTCCTTAGACTTGTTGATTGAAGTACAAGGATCTCTTTGTAGTCACCTGTGCTGTAGGAAGCATTCAGGAAGGAAACTGCTCTTCTGACCTTCTGTCAGAGAGCTCTGCTTACCAAGTCACCTGCTGCAGCACTGTCACCTTCGTTGTGCTGGTCTGGAGAGCATTCTGGGAAGCGGAAAATCAGTCATGGGGTAACATTCAAAGATAGATACCTTGCTGGCTGTGGCTTTGAGTTACTTTACCAGGTGTAAATCCTTCCAGAAGTCTTAAGTCACCTTCCTATTTTATCTTTCCTAAACCTCCTGGGATCTGTATATGAAATAAGTTGCTTCCACACATTTAACAGATGTGGCTTAAAAATAACTCAAAATACTATCTTGTGTAAAATCGTAATACTTCATATTGTTCTGGTTTTATATAAAAAAAAGCACAAGTCTTATCTTAGTCATCTGAATTTCAGATGCTTTAGATGCACAATCTGAACTATCTGGTATGAGTCTGTTCAGTCATCCCCAAGCAAATCACTAGAACACAAATCACTCATTTATGTGGACTTGCTTTCCTGTGCTAGCTTATTTGGGTTTGTCAGTTGTGGCAACTGAAATGTGTATTGTATTTTGAATTGGAAAAAGTGACAGAATTGTGACCATTCATACTAAAATGCGTACAATTCATTTAATGTCATGCACATGAAACTGAAGTTGACTTACATTTAGGTGAAAACGCACATGCCAGGCAGCGAGAACCCAATGTTTTTAAATCCTGACAGAAAGCTAGTTGTCTTTGGAGACTAGACTTGAACTCTGCTTTCTTGTATAGAATTACTAGTGACTAAGTTGAATAGGGTCATGTTCACTTACAAGTGTATTAAGCTATTATTAACATTAAGTTAGGCTGGATGAATGATCTGACGTGTCATCAATTAGGGAGTATATCGAGTTAGAGATTTTCACTTTGTAGAGGAGAGTCTTTACCCTTTGAGATTTTTCAGGACCTAGCTGGACAAATGAACCTCTCTTGAACTGAGAGGCAGCTCTGCTTTAAAGAGGACTTTCTTGTCAGCTTCTTTTCTGGCCATTTCAGAATGTTCGTTGAAAAATGTGGAATAGAGGGTGTTGATCTGACCCTCTTCTAATTTTAGGTAAGCTCTCAACTTTCTAGAAACTAAATATCTATATTAAAACTCATAACTACTTTCTTGAGTGCTGTAGATGGAGAGAACTGCACTTCAGAAAAGCTTGAATTAAATGTACAATGTATGGAAAACCTTTATGAAATTTTAATCAGTCTTAAAAAAAAAAAGCCAACAAACACAGCAAACACTGGAGATTATAATTCAAAATGCACCAGTGATATTCTGAACAAAATTTGTATTATCCCCTTGAGAACCATAATAAAGAGATAAAAATACTGTCTTTTCTATAGAAAATAAGCAACAAGATACACCTTCTAAGTGGTGTACATACATGCCTGAGTAAGGTGCATATGAAAGAAGTATATCTAATAGTAGACCCAGAACTTCAGATCTCCTCACTAACACAACATTTCCTCTCTAAAAGGAGCCTAGAGTAGTTTTCTTGCTTGAATTAGAGTCTTACAGTTTGTGAGAAGAAAAACCTGAACTTCAGTGATAACACTTTTATGCACAGAAACATTTCACCCCTGGCCCAACAGGATGATTCAACTGCAAAGTAGGAACACAACAGTGTTTATTCTTCTGATAGTGGACTTTATTTAATGAAGTGGAGGGGAAATACCTGATAAACACCCAATTAATACCTGATTAAGTCGCTGGGTCCTAAGTCACTGGGATGCTTTCTTGAAATCAGGTCTTTAATCAAGATGTTCTAATATTGTTGTTGTTGTTTGGTTTACACTTCATCAGCTGTCTAACATTTGTGTTTATGTGGAATGGGTGATCTGGTGCACCTTTCAGATGAAAATATATTTCCCTTCTTTTAACAACCGGAAAATTATTTTCTGGAAAAATGACTCTGGAAAATAGTATCAAGAGAAGAGCAGTGGTGGAGGGAAATGTTTAATTCTTTACCTTTTTACTAGGTTATTTTATACATGAAGTGATTTTGTGAGAAGATAGTGTATGGAATGAAGGCATGGGACCAAATCCTTTCGGCTTAAGAACCCAAGGGCAACTCACTAAATTACCTCCTGTTCAGAAATACTCAGCACCTGCAGAAGCAAAATTTTCAGAGTTTGGCACCCTGAGCATCACAGCATGTATTTAATTACTTATGTATATGCTTGCCTTCTGAAAATCTAGATTTCGAGTGACTTGATTTCAAAAGAAAAAAGTAAATTCAGTTTACTTAATAGAGCTTGCACCATGAGTCATGATAAGTTTATAGGAAAGTCTTAAGATGGAAGTGAATTCTGGCATCTTCTGCCAACTGTTTAGTCATGCATTAACGTTACACAATCCTGTAGATAGCTTTGATTCAGAAAGGTAACTTTGCTAACAAAGATAACTTTGATTCACTGGCTGCTAACTTATGTTGGAAGCTAGCATAGTTCATCTTCTTAGTTTACTTCACTAAAAATAAGCTGGAGTCTAAAGAAAATGACCTAACAGTTGAACCACAAGGTGTTCTTTGCTAGTACTGGGTAACTGCTAAGTATTTTTGTAAATAGCTGTTTGCTGTGGAGCTAAATGCTGCAGAAAACAGGTGTGCGGAGAATCCAGGTTGTGTGCAGGACTGAAAGAACATGAGAATTGCTTGAAATCTGTGTATTGGCAGACTTGATTTTTGAAGTGTCTGTGCAGAAGAGCAGGAAGAGGAGCTAACTGGAGTGCTCTCTACCTCCTGTGCCTCCTGGGATGTGTAGTTCTTCTTTTTCCCTTTAGGGCTTAAGATACTGTTATGTCTTATTCTTGGGCTATGATGCAGTAATGTAGCACAGTTGCAGACTTGTCCACCCAGCTGTGAGGGAGTTACATGGACATTTGCAGGGAGGTCTTGGAGACCAGGGAATTGAGTGCATGGGAGCAGTAAGCCCTTGTTACTAGCTGTGTCATGGAAGTAGGACAAAAGCAGTGGGATATCCAAAGTCTAGTGGGATTACAAAGGAGTAGCCAACTGTAACATTCAGGATATTGGAGGGGAACTGTACAGGTGTTGCTAAGAAAAGGATTTTGAGGTGAGGGAATGCAAAGCCAGCCAAATTTTCTGTTGACCATCTTCTATCATTTGCATTGGTGGGCTGTTAAATTGCTTATTGATGCACCCTTTAGCAAGAGGAACATATTACTTCATTAAAAGGTTAGAAGTTCATTAGTCAAGCAACATCTATAAATTCTCTTGTCTTTTATAGCATTACATGACTTTTTTGTGTTTGTTTATCTTTGTAAACAGGAAAGAGAAGCTTCAGTATTTTTGTAGCAACTGTACTTAAAACAGAGCTACCATATTGTGTATTGAGTGCTTTGTAGCTGTGTTTTTACTACTCCCTTTGCAACTACCATACACCAGTGGAAGAGCATGCTTTATTTCTGGCCATTTTCTTGCAGGGATCTAGATTAAGATGTCCAAGCTTCACCTAGGATTGTTCTACTTGGCACCTCTTTTGTTCTAAAACAGACACATCTCCCTATGCTTCATAAATTTTGAAATGCTCATTGTTCTTTGTGTTAATTGATTAAAATATATGAAGAGTATATTAGCCTGTATTTCCCTTGCTAATTGGATAAAAGCAAACTACTGACAAGGTGCAAAAATATAGGTGCAATTCGCTTCCTTATTTGGAAACCTGAGTATTATTTTAATGGTTTCTATTTTGCCTTTTCTGTATTGATTTGATATGAATGTTTTATCCCAAGGATTGTGAAATTGACATCTTACTGTACTGGGTCTAAATATTATGGAACAGATGGTTAACTCGGAAACAAGAGTATTAAAGCTGAGTAGCTAAGTCTGATCTCCTAAAAATGCATTTGACAAAACAAGCTGTTGTGTTTGATGTATTTGCTTGTGGGTGGCTGTGTTTATATGTGTGCTTTTTGTATCAAAATAAGAGGGAAAAAAAAAAAAAAAAAAACCTTTTGATGGCACCAGAGCTTCTCAGACTTGCTGTGATTTGCTGTTTTTCGTCAATTTAGATTCTCGGCGAGACGAGAAGGAAAAGCAGATTGTTAGCAGAAAGGGTTACTCTGTTTTTTGTATATTTTATGTATCTACAAGTCCTTACCATCAGCATTGGGGCAGATAGCGGGAGCATGATGTTATGCTAGAAGAAACCTATAGGTGATCTAATGTGACCTGCACTCAACAAATGCAAGGTCTCTCTGCCCTGAACCTACTGGATGAATCTACATGAATCTGTACTGATACAAAAGGGATTAAAGCATTAATTTTTCTGCGGTCATCTTGTTGGGATTATTTTGTAGTGACACCATTTTACTCTAACCCACTTGCCTACTTTCAAATGAAGCATTCAGATGAGCAAGCCAGGGCTGCTTATCTTGTCCTTTGGAGATTTAAATACTTAAGATTCTTCTCTGAGCTACTGGAAGTTACAGTAACTTAGCCCTTTTCAGGAATCTCTGTTCTTGCAATGCATTTCTGGGTTAATGGTGGATGGAGCAGTTAAGTCTTTAAATGAATTCTCTACATGTCTTTTTGAGATTTTTTTTTTTAACTTACATGGTTTTGTAAGAGGAGTTATTACATTTTTGGAATACTTTATTCCAAATAGCTGGGCATGTCATAAATGTAATTTGATTGTTGTATAAAAGTTCAGCAAAGCAGTGAAATTGTATATGCTTCTATCTTGATAAATGCCTTAAATTTATAATTTTCCTTTTTTCAAGTAATTCTTGTATTATTCTTTTAATTTCAAAATCTATGGATGTAAAGGATGTACTGGCTGTTCGATTTACCCAGCAAGTTTTGCGATAGAATTGAGCTTGCTGACAGGGAATTTCAAATAAGTGAAAATTATTATAAGAAAACCCTTGTTGTACTGTGCTTTTTTTAAATGATATAGCCCAACACTATTAAAGATAATTTTTGAGAATAGTGAGTTAAAATCTTTATTTCTGTGGAGACTTGAAATATCATTTACTTGTCTGCTGATTTCTGTGGCTAGGGCACAGAGTTGGCTGCTCCCAGACAGCTTCTTGATTGCAAATGGAGCAACCCCCTCTGACCTTCCCCAAAGTCCTCCAGTTCAGAAGCTGCCACAAACTCTGTGAAGCTTGGAGAAGGCTATGCATATGAGAGAAGCAACTGGCAAAGGCACCCAAGTGTCTGAGAGCATGTGAGTTGTCATCAGTTGTAAAATCAATGTAAATAAGTCAAGAAAATTACTGTTCCACTGTTCTTGCCAAATGCAAGAAACAGGAGCCATAAATACCCCTGGCAAGCGACATTAGCTGCTAGGGAGCATCCTGCAGTTATAATGACCAGGTTGGAATTCTCCCTTGCTGCTCTGCACAACAACGCTCGCAGAAGTGTTGCGTTAGCCATGATCAGATTAAGCCTTTAAACTTCTTGCTTAAAGACAAAGAATTGCTTACTTCTTTTGTGCTGTCCTGGCTATTTGCTGGGTCATGATAATGAAAAAATGAGCTCTTTCAGCAATTGTTTCCTGTGGTTGTGGTGAATGGGGAGAGTTTCCTGATTTCATGAGGTTGGGCCTGGGAATTATTTCATACCTAATAACAGGTAGCTGGGGACTTATCTGTCCTCTGAAATGAGCAATTTGGAATGTTCTCATGTTTCTGAAATGCATCTGGTTGGTTGCTATTAAATTGACTCTTATGGTGTATTGGGGGATGGACATCTCTAAATGAAAAATTACCATGCAGAATCAGTTACGAAGATCACTAATGTACCTGACAGATGTGTCTTTTATTTATAATCCTTGTTTCCCAGGATAGAAAATGTTGGAGCAGAGGCCGTAAGATAAGTAGTTGTTTTTAATTGTTGAAATTACTGTTTGTACTGATCCAAATTTTATTTCCACGGAAATGGGTAGTTTAGTCCTCACTTGTCACCTCCAGCTGCTGACTGAGTAAACTCTTCCTTACCCTAAACATCTCAAAATCATCAGCTTAATGTTGGTGTATTAGCACCACATGCTTTGTGGAGAGGGAGGCGTGATAATTAGTGTAGCTCATTTGAGGTACTTGACCCTTACTGCCTACAGCTTTGATAACCTAGCATGAAATCTGTACATTTATACTGTCTTCTGTTTGAGGTTTTTTGTACACTTTGATCTTCATTGTTGAATTGTCACATGCATAATGACTGTGAGGTATGACCATAGCTTTTCTTCCTGATGACTTTCCTTGTGGTTGTGGTGTAGTTTCACATGTTATGAAGTAAGTACTGAAAAGATTAAGCTATCTTGTCAGCTGCCTGCATAGTAATGGAGGTGTTCTCCTTTGCTTTGCTCCAGCTCTGGAATATACAGCTGGAGACGCGTTGTCTGCAGCAGCAACTTGCGTAGACCTAAAGATGACATGAACCTGGTCCTAGTGAGCCTAAGGATTGTGAAAATTCCTGAAATTCTGGATATGTTCTCACCAACAGTGTGGAGCTCCCAGGCCTGGTACACAAGGGCAGAGTGGCAATGCCAACCCCATGTGAGAGCAGGTAAAGACTTAACTTTCTGGAGGAAACCTCAAAGAAACTTCTGGTTCTCCTGAGCCCTGGAGTGGAATAGTAAAGACTGTGAGAATAGTAAAGACTGTGATGCTATATCGCTATTGGTGCCAGAGCTTGACTGTCGATACAAGAGTTTGGAGGAGAAACTTGCAATCTTCTGGTCTGAGTAGTGTCCTTTATAGAAAGAGTAGCTTTTCTGATCTCAAAGCTTAAACCAGTTACATGATTATATCCTCCTTCTTCTTCTCCCCCCATATGTTAAAGGCATATTTTATCAGTGTTGTGCCTTTGCTTAGAGCTGCTTGGGGAGGCAGTGTAACTGCATTTACTACTTGAAAGCAAGCATTTCTTAGGGACTGGCACTCTGCATTTCCATTACTTGTACCTTTCACTTCAACCTTCAAAAACTTGTCATTGAATGTACAGAGCACAGTCTTATGCTGGAGGTTTATTTTTATGCTGGAATACCCACTTGTCTTGGGTGTTTATGAGTAGAAAACAGGACTCCAGAAAGAGCTCCTCAGTAAACTGGGTGGGTGTGAAATACTATTGAGGTTTGAAATAAGATAAGGTGTTTTGGTGGATGAGTAGTGCTACTCTTACAAAGATAGCAATTTAAAGTAATTTTTAAATATAAACTATAGCTAGGTGCCATCTAGTCCTCAAAAACTGGGTAGGGAAGGGTCAGGACTGATGCCCAGGGATGGGTTGTCTTGAAGTAGGAGTTCTAGGGCTGCTCTGAAATAGGGACTTCTCTTCTGCCATGGTGACTAGAATTCAATAGGGACTTGCCAATGTTGAGACTGAAGACTGAACAGAAGCTAATAGGAGAAGGAGCAAGGTATAGATTACAGGGTACTGATACAAGGTTGGGATGAGGGAGCCGGGAATAAACATAACTGAGCAATTATGTCACTACCTGCAAAGACTACGGTAACTGAAGTGTTGTTTGTTCTTATAAAGAAAAAGAAGTCTTCTCTTTGAAATATGTTGACGTGATGATTATTTGTCAATGAATCTTGTTCTCTGTTCCACTAGTTGCTTTAAAAACAATCAAGAAAAAAAAAGTAAGACTGCAGGTGTATGAAGTAATGTACCCCTCTTGTAGGGGAATATACTTGCAAACTACCTGCAGTTAAATACAGAAGACTAAGTTGTCCAAGCAGTGGAACTTCTACTCTTTGTAAATATGTTGCTTGAGTATGTGCTTTAATATACAAAATTCCTTCCTTCCTTCCTGCAGGTGTTTTGTGCCTTGCTCATGGCTTGAAATGGGGAAAACTTGCCCAACTTTCCCTCCTGCATGCCAGGAGTTATTTAAAGGGCCAGGCCAGCATATTTGTGTGCTTAATCAGGCAACTAATTGAGCTGCTGCTTATCTGAGAGAAGAAGTTATGCAGCAGCTTGATCCAGCCCTCTGATGCCCAGTTCTTGTGTTTATTGGTCTTCTCTCCACTCTTATAGTAACATATATAACTTTACGGAGTTAGTCATGTGTGAAGTAAGACTATCACAACCAACTAATTCAAATTGTTACATTTTTCTCTCCTCAAAAGTGGAGAGATCTTGCCATGTTCTCAATGAAAACGTTTAGGTCTGCTCATGTTGCAGGGTGGCTGTGCAGTCTGTGCATAACGGGCGACACTTGCCTGGGATTTTGCTTCTATCTTTTACATATTCCATTCAAAGCATAAGTACTGATTTTTTTTTTTTTTTCTCTATATGTTTAAACAAGATTTACAGAGCTGTTTGTCACTTCTTGATACCTTTAAATAGCATCGCTACCTGTAAGGTCCACATTCACGTCACTTTTAGATGAGATGTAACTTGCTTACCCGAAGTTAGGTCACTTGTGTTGTACTCCTTATTTTTAGAAGGCTCAGGGAGTTATGTTGTAATTGAATTACTGTGAAGAGTGAGTTTGATCTGTTATCTAACACGCAGTCCCAGATAAATAGCTTTTAATAATGTTAAATAGTAAACTCATTAGCACTGGGGATATTTGTGTTTTCACAAAGAAACACACAGACAGGTTGAACTTGGAAGGGACCTCTAGAGATCATCTAGTCTGACCCCCCTGCTCCAGCAGGGACACCCGGAGCACGTGGCACAGGGTGGCATCCAGGCGGGTTTGGAAGATCTCCAGAGAAGGAGACTCCACAGCCTCTCTGGGCAGCCTGTGCCAGGGCTCTGTCACCCTTGCAGTCACCAATTGTAGCCTGCTCAGAACCACAAGCGTAGAATAAAGTAGTGTCCTCTAACTCTCATAACACAAGTTGAATGCAAAGGAAAGCATTCAAGCTGCTGTAGCTTTTAAATATTTGGCTATATTTAATTTTACTTTGTATGGGGACTTTGTATGCTTTGTTGTAAGTGAAAGTTGACAAAATTGAAAAGCTCTTTCCTGTCTCACTGGCTTGAACATGTGCAAGTGTCAGTAGTAATAGTTGTGTTTGTTTTCAGAAGAAAAACACCTCTAATGTTTATTTTGAAGAAAGAAAAAGCTTGACTTTTATGTACTATTGTTTTTACTGTGAACTTATAGTTAATTCTTGTAGTTGATGCCAAACTGGTGGCCTCCATTGCATAGCCATCAGAAGGTGCTCTGATCTAGATTTCTCTTTTCTGTAACCTTGCATTGTACCTTGCCTATGTGGTGTCTTGTATTTCTTCTGGTATGATAAAACATACCAAGAACCATCAAATGTTTATTCTGTAATTTCAAGGGAAGGGTAATTTGATGCATATCTGATGTAAGCACCTAATTGGATTATGCGCAGATTATTTTCTGCTGCAGATAAAATGTTTTGTCGTTTCCCTATTTCCTACAGCAACAACTGTAAAAATGGGGTTTTAAGCAAGGGTAGCAGGTGATGAAAAGGTCTTAACTCTCTAATTGAACTTTAAAATTGCATTGAAAATGATCTTGCCATGCTGTGTTGCTGCTTTGTTGCTCGCGCAGTGAGCCATTTGGCTGCAGTATACCCATATCTACCCCTTCAATATTCTGAGATGACCAGGTTGGAACAATGAAATATTGTACTTAATCTACTGTAAAGCTTTTTGCACCTAGGTTAGATTTGATGATTTGTTCTTTCTTTCATTTTGCCTACAGCTCATTTTAATACTTGCTAGAAGGCATTGAAGAATGGAATAGTTATGGAGAAGGAAATATATGTTTCTTCAAAGAGAGTTCATTTGTCTGGCCATTTATAACTCAGCTATTCAGTATTACTCAATGGATGATGTACTCCTATTTGTAGTTAAGTGACAGCAGTCTCCCTTTTATTGCATTAAAGCCAAGTAATGCCAACCAATGGCAAATAATTTTGGGAAAGAAATGAACTCGAGCCTGACTAACTCTTCAGTTGGGCTGCTACCAGCTTATGAGCCATGGGCAGTGGCAGTGCAGACATGAAATAGTTGTTGAGCTGCTTTGGGCCAACTGACAAGAAAATGCTGATTTTGTTCTTAATGCAGACACTTCAAAAACTTACTTATTAGCAGTTGTTATAGAGCAATATATTAACACATTACAAGTTTGGTAGCTCAGAGGAGATTTCAGTCTAAAACCAAGTATTTTGGGCATTTTCATTTGCATTTTTAAGAATTAAAAATTGAAAGTATATATTTCTTGTGGACACAATAACTTGATTAATTATGACTTGTCTTTTTGCTTGTAAAACGTTCTGTTGGATGCGGCTAAATGTATGTTTTGGTTTCATCTCTTTTCTAGAAATATTTTCTGTAATGACAAAGTAACTGAAAACTGTTTCCTGGTCTCTTTTTTATAAGGTCTGATAATCACTCCTGTATGGGGAATTGCATCTTATCCAAACTCTGTGTTCCCCTGAATCAAGCTACTGTCTTTAGGTGATTTCTTACAAGAGGCACAGAAATGATTGGAATAGAAAATAAGGTCTACTTTTTTAAATGGAGAGAAAAAGAGATGTCTCATCTACAGTGCATCTGAGAGAAATTGAAGTGAATAGTAAATGTCTAGGCATTTTTGTAGGGTGTTGTAAAAGCTTTTCTATCATTTAACATTCAGTCCTTTCTGGTAAGGAAAGATCTGGTCCTGAAAATGCTGATAACAGCTTTAAGTAGTGAATGCAGTATAACTTGATTTTTTGCTTGTGAGCCAGCAATCCTGGATTGCTAGTTGCTAGTTCTTTTCTCCTTTCATTTTCATTTTGAATGTCTTGTGAAAATGTATAAAATCACATTAAATGCTTTGCCAATTATATTTCTAGTCTTTTGCAAGTAGCTAGTCATATGAAACAAATAGAATTCTCTGAAAGGCTGCTTTCTTTACCTTTATATTGCTTCCTTTTCTTGTGGTCTCGTCTGCCTTACAGATCTGAGGTCACGTAAACAAAAGCAAGCGCTGCGTTCTTGAAAGAAATTTGGCAAAGGAGACTTGTATTGACTCAAACTGTTAGCTCTTGGAAGCCAAAGATGTCTTATGTCAAATGATATGTTTTTTAAAAGAAGATTTACACTTTGGTTTCAAGGTGAGAGGGCTTCTGCCTGGCAATGTTACACATGCAACTTCTCTGGGATAGAGCAATTGGCTTGGCAAGTTGGGACAGTGAGAGTTGCTATCCTCTAGTTGCTTTATAGACCCTGACACTAAAAATGTCTCATCTGCTTAGCAGTAGTCTCTGATGGATCCTGGCACTGAAAATTTAGATACATCTAAATACAGGCAGTTGATGCTATGACAGAAAACTGTTTTTTTTTTTTCATTTTCTGCAGTGTACAAACACTTATTTGTAGTAAATCAAATGAAAAATCAATCTTTTTTCTTTTTTTTTCCCTCTGCTTCTCTGCAAAGAGAGTTCTTAAAAACTCGAGCTGTATTTAACCTCATGTGCAGCTGCTGTAATATATAATGAAAAAGCTATAAGTTGATGCTTTTCTTTTTTGTGGAGCTGAATATAATGCTCACTACTGTTGATGTATTTTTTTTTCCCTACAACTGAAGAGATTGCCTGAACACTAGCATCATAAATGATAGAAAGGGCAGGAACTGGTGAACACTTTTTGCAGGTCAGTTTTAATTTAAACAATTAGGATATCATTAGTATATTGAAAAAAGCCTCTTGCTGCAAAATTGAATTTCCACATAATTTTGAAAACTACACATGTTTAATAAAGTTTTCTGACATATTTACTTTGTTTAGGCTTTAAAACTAAGCTGAATGATTTGGTGTATTCTTTTCATAGTACTTAGTCCTTAACATTACTAACATAATTGTTGCTATAATTGTTGCTTCCCCTGTTTTTCCCCCCAGGGCATCTATTTGAAAATGAAGCAATATAGTTTTTTTTTTTTGCTAGACGGGGCAATAAGAAAGCACACAATAGAAAAACAAATGTGTAGATGCTTGGCAGTCACACTCTCTTTGCAGTGAAAGTAAAAGTTCACTTAAAGCATCTCCATAAGGACCTATTATTTGAAATACTGTCCACTTAAGGGTACAGTTGAGGCTCTTTGTGAGCAATAAAACTTCCTGCTTGATTTTAAATACTGTGTTGTCAGGGAGTAAATAAGTGTTTTGCATTTGTCTAATTTCTTGAGGGGTAAAGTCATCTTATATCATTATTGGAACTGGCATAAGGAAAGTAAATTTGTCCATTTCCTTCTCAATATGTGTCTGAGTAAATATAATAGTCTAATTTTTGACTTGTTCAACTCCTAGCGATAGAAGATAATAGCATAGAAATCGTGGAGAAATCAAAAGCAAAATATTGTGATCAAGTGAATCTGTGCCAATGGCAGTACAAATACATTGTGCAGGTAGAATAAAAGCACTTTCTCCACTTAGCGTGTGATGTGCCTGCAGTGCAACACAAGTGCAGATTCCTCTGTGCACATGCCCACACTGCTGTTCTGTGATGATTTTCAGTGTTTTAATCTGCTTTAACAAGGAATAAAGGTGGTGAGGAATCCTTCAACCAGAGAAGTCAGGGCATGAAGTACTTGCCTTATTACACTATCTCTGTAGCATTACAAATAAAACTGTAGACATGTGGAGTGAATGCAGTTTAACAAGCCAATATGTGTCTGCTGAACTGTGTTTACTTTGTGCAGCTGCTTATCCCAGTCTGAATTGAAATTAAACTGTTTTAGCATAAGCTTATGGGCTTGATTTTTTTAGGATAGTGTATTTTGTCCTGTGCTTGGAAAGAGCCAAGGTTGACCACTTCTAGCTCATTGATGCACTACTTTCACCAGCTCTGTTTTTGTCTTGATGAATAGTATGTTAGCCATTTGGAAACCTCAAATGGCTTAAGGCTAGTTCTTTGAATGTGAGCATGTAACACATTCTAATCTTCCAGTTTAATGAAAGAAATCCAAAGAAATCTTGTCAAGTGTTCATATAATTCATACTGTGCTTCCACAGTGAACCTGCTTGTAGCTGAGCTGCTGCCGTGAAGTTTATGCTAGGTTAGCTCGGTGTGTGGGTTGACCCAAAGCTTTTTCTAATGTTATTATGGGGAAAAATAAGCAGTAGGTGTTTAAGACAGAACTTCTCCCTTACCTCGACCAAGCATAGTTGAAATACTTCTTCAGACTGGCTTCAGCCAGTCAGTGTTATGTACTGTTGCTTATTAATCTTAATAGGTGCTACTATAGGTGACCTTCTCCTATTAAATTCTCGTCACCTTCCGCAGGAACAAGTCCAGTATCTTGTGTGGATACTGACTGTGCATAATATCAAAGACCCTTTTAGAAAAGAGGAAGATGAACTAGATGGGGATGAGCCTTGAATAACAAATGGCAGTTGTAGAACATGAGAATAATGGATCAGGCCATTAATGCTGGTGATAATGGCTAAAAATGCTTGTCAGCATATTGGAGGAAGATACTGACAGCAATTAAAATAGTAGTGGCAGCTGAACCATTTCCCAGCTGATAGATCTCTTCACTGTCAGAATCTGTAGGGTTATGTCAATTTGCAGTGAGGCTTAATTAGTGATAGCATTAGGACAGTTAGCTGGTAAGACAACATACAAACAAAGAGCCTTGCATCTTTCCCCTTTGAGGATCACCAGATATCTTTCCAGTGCAGATGAGCCCAAGCATTAAGCGCACTTACTGAGTGCACTGTAACTTGTGCTGCAGTGGGAGGCTTGGAAGTTTGAGTGGAAGCTCTATTTTCAAACCTTTGCAGCATTGAATGTTGTTGTATATCCTGCTTGTAGTGCAACACTGGAAGTCGTAGATATGGGAAAGCAGCCTTGTCATGGCGTAGCACTGGTTGGGGTACCCCAAGTCATTTTATTTGTTTTGACTTTATCATCACTCTTTCATGAATCGTACAAAAAGGGTAAGAATAAATATGTTCTCTAAAATATTTGGAGATAAGTAGCTGTGGGCTGCAATGAACAGCATGGTCACTTTAGAAGAAGCTGTTCTAAGGTCTTTGTTAGCCACTCCTTGTTCTTCATTAAAATACTGGGAAGTGCAAGGAAAGACTAATAAGTATTAGCATAACTTGCATGGGATCAGAATTAACTCCAAATATCCTTAAATTTTTAAGGCATAATGTTATTTTTCTTCCCATTTATTCCTCCCAGCTATATGACCCTTCTAGACTGGTTGTAGTGAAATCTAACTTGTAACACCTCATAAAAAGTTTGCAATTTTGAGAGCAAATAACTTTCTAGGACTGGGGAAGAAGAAAAAGGAATCTCTCAACTATGTCTGCATGTAGACACAGCATTAGAGAGCTTTGTTTTATGACGTGCTTTTTTGCCAGCTTTTTTGTGTGCTTTTATCAAACTGACTTCTTTTCACATATTAGCAGATCAGGGCAGCTTTTCAGTGCCTAGCTTCAGGTCTCCGGTGACTGAAATGTGCAGTAAAGTTAGTGAAGACCTTGACATCAACAGATTCTTAGGGGTTTCCTGGGGTCTTGTTTGGAGCTGCTACTTTCATTGTTTTGAAGGTGATGCAGCCTCTTTATTTTTTTGGTTGGTTTTGCTAATTGTTACAGGATCTGAAACCTGATTTGAACCTTGGAAGGAAAAGTTCATGTTCCTTTTACCCTAGCTTGAGCATTTTTAAGTAGTTAGTGACCTCTACAAAAGCCTGAAAACTTGTTGTTCTACTGAAGGGAAGTAGCTTTTATATCTAAGTGGTGACTTCTACTTTGGCCCAACTCTAGAGTTTATATGAGGACTCTGCTAGTCAATTAGAGAAATCTTAAAGAAAGGATTTCCTGACTTTAAATTTTAATAAAGACCCTGGCTTTGAATCTTGTCTTTGCTTCTAGTGTTTCAGCAGTTGGATACTGGCTAGCCTAAGCTGTATTGCATGCTTATTTTCACCTTGCTATGTGGCATAGATCATAGGTTGGTCTTTTCATGGGTGCATCTTTTTCTATTTATTTATTTATTTATTTATTTCCCCCATTAAGCCAGAGTTATCAGCCATGAAAATAGCTCCCATATACACTGTATTTTCATGAAAGGATAATATCTTTTTGTTTGTTTTGTTGTTATTATTTAAGAATTAAAATACTGAATGCTAGGGATCATGTTTGTTTAGGAAAATTTATTTCTATCATTTTCATTATAGCCCAAATTAACTATTACTTGCACTGAATAATAGCAGTGGTTTAAGATGGGAAGACATTGATTTGATTGGGTCTCTTTTTCAGTAAGAAGCAAGAATTTTGCACTTCAGGTTATGAAGTGGGCTAATGTTAAATAACCCACTCTTAAATACCTCTGCCAAGGAAACTTTATTTTTCACAGTGATGTTTTCATTATCCTGAAAAATGTATTAATTCTTAATCAGAGTTAAGCTTTTACTTAAATTAGTGCCAACTGCTTGCATTTGGAATTGCTTTTGCTTCACAAAAGTATCTTCAGGTTTACATTTTTTTTTCTCCCCTTTCTCCCTAGATAAAAGGTCTTGTGTTCTTTCTTCATCTTTGAGATGAGCGTCCCAATATTTTTCTAGTCAGTTAAAGATTGCTTCTGACTTTCTGGGCTTTTAAAGGTGGATCTTTTTAAAATTAGTGCTACTTCTGTGTATATACATGTGAAATGTAATTGTCATTTTAGGGGACCTAAACATATAGTCCTGTTGTTGCTGACTAGTGAAATATATTGAAAGAACTAAATCCAAGGCACTTCTTGCTTAATTGTAAACCTGATATAATCAATACTGCCTTCTTCTTGGTTAGTAGTGGCTTTTTAGGTGCTTGGAGAGGACCTGCTGGAACTCTGCATTGCTGTTAGCATCATTCTGTTTTTGTAGTAAGTAAACAGAATGGTTTTACTTTACAGTGTTAAATTAAGCCTTAAAAGTGTAAGTAACCTCTCGATTGGGCGTTTCCTGGTAGCCAGCACTCAGGTTTTGGCTCAGTGAAATGCTTGTTAACTACCAGTAAGTGTCTAACTGGAGATCATTATTCCTTCTAAAACTCTTGTGAAAGTCTTAAAAGCAATTAAGTTAATCTCTCTTCTGAGAAAAATGCTGTGATTTTTGCATATTGTTTGTTTCTTACCTTCCACATTTTACCTTTGCAACCATGCAAACAAAGATGCCCAAGATTCATCCTCCTGGAAGGATTCCTTCTAGATTGTTGATTAAAATTCTTGCAGAGGAGCTCAGCAATACCTACTGAATGTCTGCGTTGCACCAAAGAGCAACAGAATGTGTTGTGATTTATGCAATTGTGACACCATGTCATTCCTGTAGAGATAAAAATTGTGCATAGGACTTCTGTTTGCACTCAGTGCACTGTGCTATGCTTTTGAACAAATCCAAAGCAGTTTTTGTTTGCTAGAAACTTGAAGTTGAAATTTGTAATGGAATGCGTTAATATTATGATGTCTCCTTTGCATATGAGAAATTATATTTCATATTGTAGTTTATGGGTAAAATTCCAAAGTATTAGCAAAATTGCTTTTGCTATGTGTGAATTTGGCTCAGCCTCACAGGCATTTTCATGTTCTTTTGCTCTGCACTTTCCTATACCTTTAATCAGTTAGTGGGAAGGGTAACTCCTGTCACCTTTGGGCAGAGTTTAAGTGGTGGTGGTGATGATGATTCTAGTTGCTATGCTTACTTTCCTGAGCTTGTAGCTCCATGTGAATGAGTGATGGAATCTGGACTTGAAGTGGCCAATCGTTTTGACACTTCTCACTGACCCTAAACCCTTCTTCTTAAAGGATATCTGACTTGAAGATGTTTTTATAGCTATACAGTTAGATAACTGAAGACTGTGTTCAAAGAGAGTCATCTCTGCTTTATCTTTCACTGATTCATTGCCAATTGGAAAGAAGAGGGTAAACAGTTTGGCTTCCATTGGCTTGTAAGGGAAGAAATTAAAGCTCCAGACCAAAACAAATCTATGATTATAAAATAACAGTACAATACGCTGTCATAATATGTTTATTCCTTTGATTACAATTGAGTAACAATTAAGAAACCATTATATTATAATCCTTGTAACAACTTCCTCGAATGCTGTAAATGAAAATAAAGAAAATTGTTGTTGGTTGAAGGTCCAATGGAGGATATTCCTTTTCAGCAAGGACAAATGCTGTGAATGAGGTTACAAATCTGCAAGACTTCATGCCCAGTGCTCATCTCTGCAAGTGCCATCTGTGGCTGTTTTTACAACCATGAAATGCATAACAGCTGTACACTGCAGTACCTTCACCTTTTATTATCCAGGGTGTGCTTTTAGTTAGAGACATTTGAAGTTCACTTTATAAGAACTGACTACTTGCAGGCACAAGCTATTCAAAGACTCCTATGTAGAAAGCTACTATATTATTATAGTACTGAAATTGAATTATAGGAATGAAGGTTTGCCAGTGTATACAACAAAGTATGTTGTGTCATTACAATATACATTATCTTGCATTATTCTGTGTATCAACAAAACAAGTTAGCAAAGGTTTTTTGTTTTATTAAAATTTGTTTAGAAATGGAGAGCGCAGCACAGATGGTAACATGAAGCCTTTTTGGCCCTTGCCCACTTGAATATCTGCCAAGATTGGGACCCAAGAGCAGGGCTTTCACATGGTAGGAAACTTTCCGCCTCTGTAGCCCTTTCCTTGTAGATGAGTATTGACATGCACAGGGGGGAATGCATTGGTTCTCTTCTGCCTCCTAGCAGTTCTCCACCATATGAAGTAGCTGACTTGCAGCCTAGTTGCATTGACTTGTGTTTTGTTTGCTGCCTTGTTGTGGGGAGGGAAGGATTGTTTGTGGCTTAATCTGTGAACCGAGGAATGTTATGTAGGGGAGCCTGGAAGAAATGGAGAGGGCAAGGAGTATGGTACTATTCTTGAGGGGAAAACTGCCGTCTGTTTTAAGGTGTTACTGGCACCATAGATAATGCATTCGAAGTGGGAGAAAAGGCTTGTTTGGGTATGGAAAGAAATGCGAAGACTAGTGCTTTCAGTTTTACATGCAGCATACTGAGATAAATAAAGGAAATAGCAGCAGGTCTGTGGGAAAGGTGCAGAGCTCCTATTCTGGCAGTTCTTGTGTCTGTTTAGAGCTGTCTTTACTTCCACACTTCACTTCGTCCTGTGCAATCTAATTACTAGAAGACAGCACTCTAGCAGCTAACAGGTGGGAGTTAGAATAACTGCATTTGCCTTGCAAGATAACTGAAGCTAACGCTTAAGTCCTCTGGAAAATCACTACTGTTTTGTAACAAAAGGGTCAGATGAAAATACAGGATGAGATCTAATGGTCCTGCTAATACTGAAGGCCAAAAAGATTTAAACTTGCAAAAATATGCAGTGACTGTTTAGTTCTGGTTTCTTTGATCATTCTTTTTCTGTTTGTGATGTGGTTTTGCAAAACATCTCACCGGAGTACCCATAAAAATAGGATAAATCATTATGCAAAACAACACTATGTAAATTGTCTCTGAAAGCAAAAAATGAATGTTGCTCATTTGCAAAAATAACAGCAATCTTTCAGGATTTCTTTTAAATAAAACAAGCTCTCTACAATTTGACTAAAAATTGTTGCGATGGACAAACAAGCTGTCTGGCAGTGCCTAAAAAGCGAAGAATCACTTCCAGAGTTAGGATTTCTGATGTTGGAGAGAAATCAAGGGACTGCTGGATGCTGTCCTGACTGTGAATGCAGCCTATATGTTCAACTACTGCTACTTTGCAATTAGTTCAGTGGCTACATGTGCTCAGTGACAAAGGAAAAAGAATCTGGTTTTACACTCATTAATGTTGCATGTATGTATGTCCCTAATTACAGTAATGCAAGTATAATGGAATCCCCTTCCAGTATTGTTTTTTTGCCAATTACCTTCCACTGAACTTATGCCTAAAGAAAAATTAAAGCAAATGTCCTACTTTACCATTTTGATATCATCTGAATATGGACTATCTAGTTGACTTGTCCAGCTATAACACTTTTCCAGATAATTGCATGATAAATGGTATGCATGCTTTAACTTGCATTGCAGTATCAATAAAATGGACTCTAACTTAACTTTTTTTTTTTTCTTGACTGCCATCCAAATTGGGTGGAGGATGTGAATGTGCAGATTTCTAGTCAGAATTCCTGCTATTATTTTACTACTTCAGTATCACTTTACTGTATTACCTCAGTCTGTTTCTGTGTTTGCGTTCTTTAAGTATACTTTTTTCTCATATGCACTTTTTCCAGCATTGCTGCAAAATGCTTAGCCATACATAGACATGATGAGAGTTTATTAATAGTCAAGGGTGATATTGGACAACTCGTTTCAAACAGTAGGACAGAGAGCTAAAATGACGGGATTGTTTTATTTTAAACCTATAGAACAGATTTTGGCTAATCATGAGCTGAAATACTGTGGGTAGGGGGAAAAAAATTTACAAATTTGCAGCAAAAAGACAAATTGTCCTTGTGACTTCACTGCTCTAGTGATATTTTAGGCAATTGCCTTGTCAAGTGAGCCTGAATGTATCACAGCTGCAGCAGTGATGTATACAGCTACAGCAGAATAGTCAAGGCTGTGGTTTCTGACAGAGGTCTGTGACTAGCAGTCTGCAGGAACCTCAGCTCTTTCATGCTCTGAAATCTGCTAAAGAAAGTAAAAATAAAACTAGTACTGGTGAGTGTAAAGTTTCTAAATGTGCTACCTTAAGGCAGGACTTGCTGAAAAGGACTTGCTCCTGTGCTGTTACTGTAGCACTGTTTCAACTGGAGTTGGGCAGAATGTGTGAGATGATCAGAGAATTGGGTAGAACCTGAACACTCTGGATGAGTTCTGGTGGTTCTTTATTATATCAGTATCCCTTTGATCAATAATTCAATAAATACCTTTTATTTTTGTTTATGTTGGGGAGTGGGGAAAATGAAAAAATAAGAGAAAATAATGTCTCCTGTTTACAAGTCCTCTAATTATATGACAGTGTTCTCTTGGCTTATGTGTTGGGCATCTTCAGGATATATCATATAAATAAAGTAAATCAAAATCTGGCTGTTTTCCTTTTTTCAACAACTGGAGTTCTAACATTTAAATCTATGAAATTATTTCCAGCTTGTTGCTACTAGAGAAGTACAGAAAGCAATGCCCTTCATGTGCTCACAAAAGTAAAACGTACAGGCAGAATTCTGAAGATGGTGGCACAGGTCTTCATAGCACTTGCTTTTCAAGGTTTCAACTTCTCTAAGTCCAGCTTAGAGAGCCTAGGATACAAGGAGGGAAGAGGGAGTAGTTTGCTGTTGGATTTAGAGACACTAACTGATGCAATTCTTTCCTTTTCCCCTCCTGAGAAAAGCAGAATAGCAGTAAAAAAAACAGTATCTAATGTAGGAAGGGTTTTTTTAAAACTGTTTTTTCTCTTAACACAGTACATGTGAAAATTCCTGTTTTGGAATTGTATATACATAGGCTGCTAACCTAGATGTAAAGGCAGGATATTTGAGGTGATGGGTATAGCGAAAGTAAAGCCATGAGCAAACACAGGACTGAAGGATGTAGTGATGGGGTGTATAATTCTTCTGTTGGTGCTTTTTGAAACATGAAATTGGCCTGGGGAGAAGGAGGAAAAAACTTACTTGATTTATGCTGTGGCTGGCTACTATTACAGTCTAAGTGCAGTAAGGATGTAAACAAGCTGATCTTCCTTATATTGACCTAATATTGTGTGCTACTTCTGGCTTGGATCAGCCTTTTCCTGGAGGAAAAAACAGTAGGTAAAATAGGTTGATAGAGATGCCTTCAAAAAATATGTGCTGCTTATCAAGATGGTCAGGTAAAAAAAAAATCAGCTATGGCCAGAATAGTGAGGTAGCTGGAAGAAGTACTCTGCCTGTCTGCTGGTACCCCTAAACTAAATGTCCTTGCTGTCCCTCCTTAAATCTATTTTGGCCTTTTGTAAGAGGATATGATCTCATGTCTATAGCCTGGTGTATCCCATGATTTCTAGTGAGATTTGAATCCAGGATGTTGCCTATACTGGCGGAGAAAGATAACTTGCTGCCTTTTTTTTTTTTTTTTTTTCCTGCTTTTTTTTTCCTTTCTTTCTTCTTCCTGCTAGGAGCTAAATGAAAATCCCAGTTTTATCATTACATAGGTCATTATGTCGCTGGTAAAGGGTAACTCTTTAATTAACAGTGATGAGAGAAAAAAATGAGGACCATATGCCCCAGATGTGGAAGGACCCCCTTGCTTGCAGCACGCAATCCTCTTCACTGCCGTACCCAAAGCAAACAGACTTTCACCCCTACCTCAAGGCACTTACAGATCCATCTGTATTATGGATAGGATAGTGAATTTTTTTGCATGTGACCTACAGGTGAAAAATTCATAGCTGTTAGTTCAGTATGATATGGCCTTTCAGAAATATCATTACCTTGATAAAAACATACACTAATATTGTGTATATGTCATTACCCTATAGAACTGACCAGAATGTTCTGACCTTGTTAAAACTACAGATGTGTCTCCTTGGAGATAATGACTCAATCTTTTGAGATTACTGTTGCCATATTTTTTCCTTTATGGCTAATTGCTACTTAACTTCAGCAAAGACAAAAGGGGCTTTCATTTCAAGATTTCCTGCTTGTAATCAAGGATTCTACTTTCCTGTGTTTAAACAAAAAAGACTTTTCAAAAGCCAGCTCTTTCCCCCTGCCCCATGCCAGTATTCCATAATGTCTTTTTCACTGTCACAAGCTGCTGCTTGTTTCTCCTGAACTGCTTCTTAAGAAGAGATTAGTTTGCCTCACATAAATGGTGACATAGTTCCAGTCATCACTTACTAAACCGTAGAACGACCATGAGGAAAACAGCATGTGATTTAAGGTTAAAAAGAATTGTTACTACGGTATTCCAATCCTGTTTTCTTTTCATGTGAGTGAAGGTGTCATGCTTGTTTTAAAAGTGTGAGTTTGAAAGTGATGGCTTGAGTTTGGTAGTAGTTACTTGTTCTTCCTGATTCTCCTTTGTACTGCAGACCACTGAATAACAAAAGATGAGGTCAGAAGGCTTTGGGAGAACATCAATGAAAACAGATTCATACAAAGATATCACACATGTTACACAGACTGCCAGGGCTTGTCTATGTGTCAGACTATTGCTCTCTGCTGCTCTTCCATATGGGCGCTACTACTACCAAAGGCAAACTGGAAACCAACAAAGGGTATTTCAGAGCTCTGGGGATGGTGATCAAAGGCCTGGGAGCCCAGGTCATTTTTCTCCTTAATCTGCCTAGTGAGAGGGAAAGATGGGATGAAGAGTAGATGGCTTTTCCAAGTTAACAACTTGCTGTGTTGGCAACTGGTGTTGACAACAGCATTTTGATTTCTATGACTATGGGCACTAATGGGAAGACATGGGATCCATCTCACCAAGAGGAGCATGTGGGTCTTGGCCAGTAGCTTGGCCAGCATGGCAAGGACAGCTTTAAAGGAGGAAAGATGAGGGAAGGGGAGAGTTAGAGGGGGTTGTCAGCATAAAGTGGCTCAGGTCAGGATGCCTGTAGCGGGTACATGCAGCTGGAGAAGTGCACATGGGACATGACTATGGAAGATCTTCTTGCGTGCTTGCTGGAAAACCTGCCTGCTCAATTACCTTCCTAAAATGCCTGTCCACCAATGCGTACAACAAAAAAGGGAAGAACTGGAGATCAGTGTGTGGTCACAGGGCCATGATTCAATTGCATTTAAAGCCACAATGGGATAGCTCACATGCCTGGAATGCTATCCTGGGTGTCTGTGTGCTGTTTAGGAAAGTCAGGCCAGGAAGGCAAGGTAGGGGAGTTGCTCTTTGTGTGATAGTGCAACTGGAAGGTGTGGAGCTCTGCCTAAAGGTGGATGAAGAATTGAGGCGAGAGCACAGGGGTAAGGATGAAAATGCAGGCTTATATGGGAATCGCTTGTGGGTGTTTACTGTAGGTTATATGATAAGCCCAAGGAAACTGATGAGGCCTTCTGTAGGCAGCTGGAAGTAGCCTCATGATCACAGCCTGTGGTTCTCATGAGGCTCTTCAACCACCCTGTTATCTCTGGAAGAATAACACAGGCAGGCACAAACAGTTTTGGAGGTTCCTGTGAGCAGTGATGATGATTTTTTGACATGGGCGATGGAGTGGTCCAGCTGGATGTACTACTAACAAACAAAGAAGGATAGGTCAGAGATGTGAAGGCTGGAAGCAGCCTTGGCAGCAGTGAACGTGAGATGGTGGAGTTCAGGATCCTGCAAGGAAGAGACAACTCCTGGCAAAATTCAAACACAAGAAGGAAGCATACATTATGTGGAAACAAGGACAGACTACTGGGGAAAAATACAGGAATGTTGGCAGAGTATGTAGAGATGCAACAAGGAAGGTCAAGGCCCATTTAGAGTGAAATCTGGCAAGGGTGTCAAGGACAAGAAGGACTTCTTCAAATTCTTCAGTAGCAAAGGAAAGACTAGGGACAGTGTGGGCCTGGTGCTGAAGGGATTGGGTGCTCTAGTGGCAAAGGTTACAGAGAAGGCAATTACTCAAGTCCTCCTTTGCTAAGGCCAAGCCTCTGGAATCCCAGACCATGGAGGCAGGAGTGAAAGTTTGGGAAAAAGGAAGATTTATTCTTGGCCAGCGAGTGTGGGATCATTTAGGCAAACCTGACATCTCAAATCTATGGACCCCCAGAGAAGGAGTCGCAGGTCCTTGTGGACAAGCTTACCATGAGCCAGCAACGTACCCTTGAGGCCAAGAAAGCTGGTGGTATCCAGGGGTGCACTAGGAAGTGTACATGTCGAAGGAGGTGTTTCCCTGGTTGTGGTGAGGCCCCCCTGGAGTGCTGTGTCCAGCGTTGGGCTCCCCAGTGCAAGAGAGGCATGGAGCTACTGGAAAGTCCAACTATGAAGATGATGAGGGGACGTGAGCACTCATGGGCTGAGAGAGCTGGAGCTGTTTAGTGAAGACTGAGGGTGGATTTTATCACCATATGTAAATATCTTAAGGGAAGGTGTTGAGTATGGAGCCAGACTCTTTTCAGTGGTGGCCAGCAGTAGGACAAGAGACAGCCACAAAAAGGCACAGGCAGTTCCATCTGAATCTGAAGAAAAGTTTCTTGATGGTGGGGGTGACGGAGTACTGAAAAAGATTTCCTAGAGAGGTGGTGGAGTCATCTTTTCTGGAGATATTTAAAAGCAGCCTGTGCAATGTGCTGTAGGTGCCCCTGCTTACGCAACGGGTTGGACTAGCTGAACTGCAGAGGTCCCTTCTCACCTCAATTTTTCTGTGATCCTCCAAACTCAGATCCCACTCTTTCATATTCTGTAAAATGGGGACAACCATATCCATCTTGTTAGGTTTGCAGATACTGGTTTTTTGGTAGTGTTGTCATATACCAAATTAGATAATTAATGGCCTCTGGCTCTCCCTTTTTACAACTTCCTAGTACTTTTAAATTCCTTACATCTCCCTCCTGGTAAACCTCTCTTTGCTGGGTAGACTCTGAAGTGTGATGAAAATAGCTGCTTGGGATACCCAGGGATCACAAACTTCTGCGTTTGTCACACAGAGTGACGTCTGAGAGTACAAGAATGGGTCTTGTTCAAAAGCTGTTGCAAACAAAGACAATTGTTTATCTTTTTCCTGTGCTTTTGAATTCAGTTTCTGAGCCTACTGGGGAACTAGAGCCTACTAGGGAACTAGAAGTAGTAACGTTAAGAACAACTTCTAATATTTTTTGTCCTGTGTACTTTTGGTAATTAAAAAAACTTTTTTGACACTGTGTGCTCAGACACCTTAGTAAAATTGTTTGGACCTATATGAATAAATTCAGTAAGACTTTACTTCTGACTAGACTGATTATTCTTTTCCTGCATCTTTTTGCATGTTAACACTAAAATGTAAGGGTCTCCTTCCACAAATGTAAGGCAATGGAGTTAGGACTCCAGTGTACAGGGTTACAGCATGAAAGCAAAGTAGTTTCCTTGACGTTTCTGTTGACTCCTCCACCTCCTGCCATTAAAAAAAAAATCTACTGAAGGGTCTCAGTTGAAGGAAAAGTCTCTTCCTTCAACAGAAGCTTGATTAATGGATTTATTGTTTGTACAGATTTTTGTCGGGAAGCCATGTGGCTGGTGAAGAACAAAGAGGAAGCAGCTGATGTTGAGAATCAGATTTAAGAGGGGTCCCTAAGGACAGAACATGGCTCTTAGGCCTGCTCCTTCCCATTCCCTTTGCAAGGGGGCTGAAAAGGGACTGAGTGCATCAGTGAGGCTGCTTTGTTTGGCTGGCAGCATAGGTCCCTGCTGCTGGGTCACCATCACAACTCCTCAGTTCTCAGGTTAAAAACCAGCCTGTCTTTTCCTTTAGTGCAAAGTATCCTGGAGTAGCTAACAGGACACCTCACTGATGATTGCGATTGATGAAGACCGTACTAGGTCTCAAAACAGAGCTCTGACAGTCTGGGCTGAGGTGGCATTCCTTTCCTTTCCTCTCTACCCTTCCCTCCCTGAAAGGAATTTGAGATTTAAATTTATTTTTTCCAATCTCAAATGTGCATGCAGGGCTTGATAAGTAACTGGGGCTCTAGAACTGATGGCATCACGTGGCACGATGGCTTTGACTGTGACGATCAGTTGATGAATGAACCGGAGAGGAGAATCAGAGGCAATGTTCTGTAATGTAACTGCAGCAACTGTACTAAACACCATTAATGAACTCTTCCTCCAGGGAAGTTATGGCTTCTCTTCTGAGATGCATAAATGTCCCCAAACCTGTTTCTGTTCATTTTGGTGCTAAAAGGAAATGTGTGTGAACCATTGCTGACTGTTGGAGGCTCCAAGGAGGCTGGAGAACCCAGGAAGTCACTTGAGACACGGATTCTGACACTTTGGAATGGCTTTATTCTCACTGATCTGAGCTATTGTAATTAATTGTATTAATTGCATTTTATAGCAAATGATAAAGGAGTTTATTATCCAGAGGGCTATAATAAATTAATTTATATTAGAGGCATATAGAGCTTTGAATTACACTGTATTTATGTAATACTACACTGTATAAAAACATTAAAAAGGACTGTGCAACTTGGGATGTGGACCTTGCTTACCATTGCGTGCGTGCATGTGGATGCTAAAATCTGTTACTTCCTGTACTTGGATGTTGCATAAGACAAATGGTTCTCCCCAAGGCAATTCTGGCTCCTGGGTTGTGTGACAGTGCCTGCATGAAGGAGTGCAGGCATCTGGAGGGGGAAAAAATAACAAATATCTTAACCTGGACTGATTACAGGGAGGGAAGAAGGAACAGGCACAAACCTGTATGTGTTCAGTTGGCAGAAAGCTGAATGCAGGTAACTAAAAATAAGGTGCACACCCAACAAGTGTGTACCTTTTATAGCAGATGCCTTGAGTACAGCAAACATTTAGGGGAAGGAGCGGTGTAGCTGTAAGCGACCGAGTTAGCAAGGGATTTCCATCCCTGCAGCCCCTGATCTGCATTGTCTATGGCAGCAGCTGGGATCAGTGTGCATTGCCTTAGTGAACACACAGCAGCCTCTTTCACTGAAAAATTTTCTTCATCTTCTGTCAGAAATATCCTGTTCCTAGCCCCATTGTTGTTACTCAGCAAAGTTATAAAGGTCCTCCTTATGCCCTGTCTATGCAAGACAGATAATCAAAGAACACAGTCAGTTTCTTAATATGTGTATCAGTCTTGTAGGGATTCCTTTAGTTGGGAATTTACTCACACTGGAGAATGGAGCTGTTACTTCCACAGCTGTTTCTGAAAAGTCTCTGTCCTTCCTGGAATCCTGCACAAGGAAATTCATGCTGACAAAGCTTGTTTTCCTAAAGTGACCATGAATTGAGGGGACTGCAAAGCAACAGTGCTTTGACTGCTGCCCTTCCAGCTCTCTGTGCAAGGGTGATGGAAAGCAATTTTTTTACATACAAATACCTCTGGTGTGTAAAAGCTGTTGGATTTAAAGTGTCTACGTAAGTGCGGTTCTAAATTTGAAATTTGGAAGCTGAAATTCCCTTCCTTGTCCCTGGCAAATGTATGTGCCTCCAGAATGAAAGCCAGGCTGATTGAGAGGTAAAGTTAAATGCTTAAAATCTGCATGCTGAGGGAAGCCTCTCTGCCCTCATTCCTTCCCATCTACCCAGATTTTATACCCTTATACTCAAGATCATTGAAGGTAAAGGAGGAAACTATTAAAATGAAAGCACTAATAAATCAAAGTTACCAAAAATAAGCATCTACACAACCTGTTAATTAGCCTGTGCTAATGAGGAAGCAGTCATTCCCCTGGATGACAGGAGATGGGAGAGGGTAGTTCTCTGTGCAGGTTTATGGCTGTGCAGGTGCATGTGGACTCATCTTCAGACTTAGGGAGGTTTTCCGCACTGGTATATGCTTCTCTGGGTTTAATTTGTATGCTGGGTGGGTTTGTAACTCTTTCTTTTATTCAACTCATCATAAACCTTGAGCTTTTCAGAGTAAGCAACTACTTGCATGCTGAAGCAGTGCTAATTAAGGTCTTCAGGTACTGGACTCTTGTCAATAGCTGTTTCTGTTTCATTAGACCTGCTTTCTGTTTTTGGTTTTCCATACTGTTGTTTTCTAAAAGCTTTTGGCATTTTCACTGCTACCATAACTATTAGACATCTACATTATGGTTTCTATTGACTTTTGAGTTAATAAACCACAAACACTGTACTTCAATTGTATCAAAAAACTCTTTGATACTGAGTTTTGAGAGAAGATCACTGCTCTGCTTGCTTTCAGCCATCCTTTCACAGTAGTGATTTTCCTAGAGGTTTAAAAATGTTCCTGTCCAGATTCCAGTCCCAGCTTAAGTAAAAGAGTGAAACTGAGGTGATATATCCATCCACTCTTTGGTTCTGGTTGCCCTTAATGCCTTCATGGAATATGCAAGGTGACTGCATATTCCATGCTGTTGACTCCAGCATCCGTAGAGGAAGGGTGATAAGTTGGATGTTAAAGAACATCAGTTGGAGTATGTAGAGGTTCTGCATTTAATGAATAAATGCTGAGTAGTCATATTGTGGTGTTGAAAACAACTTTGCATGTACCTTAATGTCTACTGCTCCTGGACCTATTTGAAGTCTTTTGTCACACTGGTAGACATAATTACCCTTATAAGCGTTCAGTATACAGTTCTTGTGATGCAGTGTTTCAGAACTGGCTAGTCCTTCTCAGATCTTTAAGAGATTTTGCTTTATGGTCCCTTCATGTCACACATACACTGAAGTTGCTGCTTATTGTGTCTTTTCATAAAGCTTGGGCAGGCACTAGGAGAAAACTGGTTTGCCTTGTCAGAACTCTGACAACAGTGGAAGAAGAGAGACTGAAAGACTGGAGGAAATTTCTCAGTTCAGAGCTTTTCCTCTGCACTGCTGTCAAACTGCAAATAATAGATGTGTGCCATTAAAGTATTATTCAGAAAGTGTTTGGCAAACATTTTGAAGTAACCACTTTCCACATGTTACACTTGACTATAACATGGAGTCAGGCAGTGTTTGCAAATTTGGCACAATAAGAGTTGAGCATCATTGCAGTAAGCAGCCCTTCCGAGCTCATCAAATATAGTCTCCACTTTTAACCAGCAATTTATGATATGTTACCCTTTGCTAAGCTTCTTTTGGATTCTTTTTACATGCATTAGACACCATTGGCCACTACAAGAGAGTAATTCTGGAGAACCTGGAGATTTTTGCATCTGGAGCACCTCTGCTTTGAGGATTATTTTTTTAAAAAAAGAAAACTATTTCACAAGCTTCTTTCCTAAATTCGGATCTTCAGAATTTAGCAGTGGTAGGTGCTCGTGACTACCTAATAGCTCGCGGTTTTTCATTATGTTCTGGAAGATTTTTCAAATCCTATTTCTCCTCTTTGGTTATTTAGAGCAAAAAAAGTCATACCAGCTATAAAATGTAGCAGAATAAGATCTGTATTCATGTTTTAAGTTTGTATACAGTTGGGTGGAAACTGGATTTTCAAAAGCTTTGTAGGAAAGGGAGGGCGCACAATTTTACTCTCACCAAGGCTGTTTTACTACTGCATATAAGTGTTTCCTCTTTTCTTTTTTTTTCCATAGCAACTCACCTTCTCAGCAGAGTTGATGTTTGTACCAGGAGTAGAAGCCTGTGCCAAGCCCGCTGCATAATCACATTCCTGTCCATCTTCACCTGCAGGTATGAAGTTGTGAGAAAGGAATTTTCAAACAAGATTTTTCCTCCTCCCTCCTAAAAGTATTTGTGTATACAACATGAAAAGAACTGTAAAGCTTAAAAAACAAATAAATATACTATATATATATATATAGTATATTATATTGTATAGTATAGTATATAGTATATATATATATAAAAATAACCGTCATGTCCACACGTACGACTCTCCAGTGGTATGACAGGGAGACCCAAGGCTAGCTTGCTACCAGGGCTGACATGCTGTGTGTGAGATGAGACTCTTCAGTGGTCGTCAGCCCTCCTTGGGCAGCAGCCCTGTGCCAGCCACACCTGGCTGTGACCTGCAGATCAAGTGATCAGCCATGGCTGGCATGGGAAGGCAAGGGCTCTTGCTGAACTGAAAGTAAGAGAACTTCAGTCCTGCTGTAGGACAAAAACAGTTACATAATGTTATGCTTATACTGAAGACTAACTACGTTTGGTATTAGGCACATAAGGTATCCAACTCAATTAAACATTACTAACTAGCACAGAGTCATATTGAGGATATGCTGTATGTGCCCATGGCCCTGGGCATATCATGCCTGAATCCTGGTTCCCCATGTTCCTGCTCACATTGAGTCCAGAATAGGTTTCAGGATTGTACCTCCTTCCTAACTGATTTGCTATTGTTTGTTTCTAAGGCACTGCAGTGCAACTGTTTTCTGTTCTTAACATGATTGTACATTTAAAACACAGTGCTCAGTGTAAAGAGACATCTTCAGCTTTGAAATGAGTTCCTGTCAGCAAAAAATATCATCTGCTACTGTTAAGCTTCCTTGACATCTCTTCTTGGGTGTTGTCAATGTTGTTAATTTTCGGTATGTTGTAGAGAATTTTCAACTGCATACTATAAAAAATAGATAGTGTTCAAATATACATTGATATGACTTTTTATGTAGCTTTTACTTTCAAAACCTGTTCTATAATGCAAGTAAAATCGGTGAAGCAAGTGGAGAAAACTCTCTTCAAATGTTTTCTGGAGCTTATGAATTGAATGTGTTTTTTCCTCTACAGTTGTCACGGTGTACAGGGCCTTGCTTAAAGCTCAACTGTATGTATAGTAATTTTTAAGTAGTTATAGGCTACTATACCAGCTGCATCCCTTTCAGTGTTTATTTTATGTATAACATACTACTATACTGTAAATACACAGTATTTTGCAATAGCATTCTGTTCATGATTTGAGAAGCTGAGCAACTGGTATAATAGAATATAATAAAATTCTTTGGCCAATTACTGAAAAGATGGTTTGCCTAGTGTTTTCATTCTGTGCACCTAAAGTAGAGGCAGACATAAATGTATAACCACAGCTTTTTTATTGTGGAAAAAGACTGAAGTACTCTATTATTGATGTTCCTTCTAGCCCTGTAAAGATAGGCAGTAATATTGTGTTACTGAAAGATACTTGCTTCTGTTGTCCTTGATAATATGGTGTTATTGTTAAGCAGGAAGAATACACACACACACACACCTACATATGCATCTGTGCCTGCATACCCAGAACTATGTAAAAAGACACAGTGTTCCAAGAAGGCTTTTTCCCCTTCATGAATACATATATGTATGTCTGTGTGTATGCATAGTACTTAATTTGAAAGGTATGTACACACATTCACAGGTTTTCTTGGAGTCTAGACTGACGGTCTTAAACTGCCTTGCACTTGGAGATTTTGTGTCTGCTCATTAAAGGATTTTCAGTCTCACATTATAATCCTGTATATGAATGAAGGCTAATCACATTGAATGAGCCAGCAGGCAGAGTTTATGAAGATACAGGACTCTTATTTTCTTCCAGGTGGCATTCAGCCAGATCACGTGTGTAGGTTAACCTGTAACTCCAGGGAACTGAGAAGGTGCTGGTATTGCATCATGTTCTCTTTTACCAAGGTAAAAATACTTAAGTACTTGTTGTGACTACTACTTAAGTAAATTCCTTTCATTGGACCAAGTCCACAACTAGATGCCAGGTACCTGGAAGGGCACTTCTTTATTATTTGCCACTTTGCAATTATCCATGCAAGTTTCTCTCTCTAGACCATTTTATTGTACTAGAAGAGAAATTAAGCGCCTACAGAAAACTCATCAAGATGGTGCTTAACTCTTCCTATGTGAAGACAGACACCCAATTTGCCTTGGTTTGTTCTTAGTAAAGCAATTTCTTTTCCTCATAAGCATCTCTAACGTAATATCACTGTATGACTGCAGTTCATGGTCTGTAGTGAGATACAAGGCAAAGGGTCTCCCACCTATGTTGGTGATTAAAACACTTGTCCCCAGCTGAAATCTGGGGTCATAATAGAGCTGTGAAACAAACAGCTTAGTAAGTGGCAGTCAAGAAAAAAATCAAAAATGTTAAAGATATTAAAGAACAGAAGGCAATATAAAACGGCATTATACAGCTATATAAAATATGTGATTCGTGCATTTTGGACACTGTTTAAGTCCTAGTTCCCTCATCTTGGAGAGAACATAGTAGAAGTAGAAAATGAGTAGATAGTGATAAGGAGGATTAGAGACATGAGTGATTTAGCAAGCTAGGACTTTGCTGTCCAAAAGAGAGAGCTTAATATGGGGGAATATGAGGAAAGTCTGCAGCATTACAGATGAAATGAAGAAGATGAATGGGGCTCAGTTGATTCCCAGTTACAAGAATCAGAGGCATCAAATGAGGCTAATAGGAACCTAGTTCAGAGCAAACATAAGAAGATGGTTCTTCAAACTATAGCAGTAGCTCTATAGAGCTCTTTTTGCCAAGGAGCCATGGAGAGTAGAAGAGAAACCCGTTTGAGGTTTCCCATCTGCAAGTCTCCAAGCCAAGAGTAGTGAGAAACTAACTTAAGCACTTGCTGTGTTTTTGTGCTTCCCTAGGTGCCTGCTTGTGACTCCTGATTTGTTTTGGCTGGCTAGGAATTTGAATGTCTGACTTGTCTTCTGCCTTCATGAGGCAAGGCCTCAGCCTTTGCCACAACATCTTTCAGAGGTGTTGGTTCCTGTTCCATGTTCTGCTGAAGGGGCACTGTGTTTCCAGCTTGTGCTGTTCCTTCATGCAATTCACACAAGACTACTCTGTGCTGTGGCTTTTCAGCCATGGAAACAGTTGTTTCCTTTTGAATGTTGCAGTAAATTGGTTGCAGTTGTTTTCCAACTGCTTACTAGGAGAAGCAAGCTTCTGCTAGTCAGAAGAAAGGTGTTCCTTCATCTAGGCCTTTTTAAAAAAATCATCAAATCATAAAAGTCTTCGTCACCTTGTAGGATGATTAATTTCCTTATCAGGGCTTCATAAAGATCTGCCCTGCAAAACCAGTACCAGCGACTTGCTTGCAGAATGACTAATCCCTTTTGGGAACAGGTTAATGGGTTGGATGAACGCTTGGTCGAGGTCCAGTGTGCTTGCTTTTATGCTTTTTGGGTGCTGTTGGTTCTCTGTGAAATTGTCTTTACAGCTTTGCAAGGAAATGGTTCAAGGCAAGATCTCTCCTGTGAACAGCAGGTGGTTTAAGACAGCCGTTCTTTCTTCATGAAACTTTTTCATTTGTAAATTAGTATTTTGGTCATGTACCTAGCTGATTTCAAGACTTTTTTTAGACATCTTTTTTCCTCTACTAGAGTCTAGTCTTGAATGTGAAAAGTGGCCAAAATTGACTTGTTTCTATTTAAGATAGACGTATGCATAATTCTCATTTCAGCTCTACCAGATTTATAAACTAAGTCAGAAAGTCTAAAGAATAGTTGTCAACTTTTGCTCTGAGTGACACTTAAGACACTGTCACCTATAGCTTGCTACTTCTTCATTTGAGGAGTGATTCCTGACTTGGTGAGGTGCCTGCTCTTTGAGTTAGCAGTGCAGCTTTCCCAGACTGCATTTTTCTTTTCTTTTCCACGACCAACAGAACATGTGTACTGCATGTGAGCTCCAGTGCAAAGAGGAGCTCTTACATTCTCTTGGATGCTTGAGAAGACACAAAGCAGATTTTGTTGTGGCATTGCTGAAAGAGCACTCAGCTTTCACCTGTGTCTTCCAGTTGAGTAATGCTGGGGTGTTTGGGGCTCATCTTGTGTGAAAGTGTGTGAAAGCATCTGTCTTGGGCTCTTCTAAAATAAGAGATGCTTTTCCAACTGCTAGGACTGAAATCCAGGTGCAGCCCCTTCTAGAGCCATAGCATTGTGTGAGCAGGGTGCAATTTGCTTTCATTTGAAGATCCCAGGTTGTGAGCCAGAAAAAGTCATTGCAACATAAGGAGCCTGTCACTGCACTCTTTTTTGCACTCTTTTTTTTTTTTTTCTCTCTTATCTGCTGATAGTACTTGATGAAAGGAATGAAGAAATGGGGCAAGTTACCAGCTATTCTACAGAAGGATATCTGGTACAGAGCTTTTCTGCAAGTGCAAAAAGTTCTGGTTTATGTGAGAAACAATCGTACCTCTCAGGTTTTTATTGCTTCTTACATGTCTCAACTTAGTGTATGCACTGTTCTCATCCTGCCTTTGGGTTGAGGCAGTACAGAAAAGGAAAAACTCAGATTGTTTTGAGAATGCTCTCATTCCAGTACTTGAATTTTGCATTATTCTTTGGATTACAAGAAATGCCTTTCATCCCCCTTGTCTCGCCTTTCCTTCCCCCTCCCTGCTTCAGGATACAATGTACCTCTTGTTCCCTCACTAGCGTTGCAGCTTTTTAGTGACCTCGTACTTGCTCATACTGGTGAGATAGCAGAGCTGAAGCTGGAGATACCGTAGTAGATGCATCTGTGTTTTTTTCCCTTTTCTTCACTTTCTTATTGCTTTTAACTTCTTGTTTTCCAGATTGAGGCCTTTTCTCCTTTTCTTGTATAAATGTGTCTTTACGTGAGTTTCAGAGGCAGAATATGCACATCTAAATGGTTTGCTTACATTTGTGGCAGGCACCTGGCCTTCAAACCATCTGAGTGCATGTAAAGCTTAACAATATGACCATTCTTCTGAGGAAATATATCGGATTTAAGATGAGTTTCTGGCAGCAGTTTTTCAGAACTGAGATTCATCATTTTCTTGCCAACCATGGGCAAAATAGGATGTCAGTTGCAGGAGTGTGGGTGGACCAAGGACAGAAGCATGGATAACAAATGCGTGCAGCTTGTATGGGAATGCCTCTCCCATGCAGACATGGGAAAGCCCCACTTTTCGACTTCAGAAATGGTTGATTCCCTCTTTACTATTTAGGACATGTGTCACTTGAGTCCGAACCGCTACTTTGGAAACAAACAATTTCATAGTCTTGTTTGTAAATTCATTGAATCTTGTCTTGTGAATAGCTAGGCTTGTTCATAGCAAAATCTGCCCTCACTGCTTTCTGGGCAAGCCTTCTGTTTGAGACAGAAAAAAAAAAAAAGAAAGAAAAAAAAAGAAAAAAAAGAGGTGTTTTTAACCCATTTTTTGAACAAAATGAACATTATGACTTCTGTTTCATTTCAAGTTTTTCCTTCAATTGGAACTATTAGCAAGGAAGGGATTTGCTAGGACTTGTGTTAAGTTTTCATTTTAGTAGGGAGCATGATTCCATTTACAGGACATGAAGTTCAAGCACTCTCCCTTGCTACAGAGCATGTGAATCCACATTTCTACCACAAACAGGCTACAGAGATTTAGAGGGTGAATCTCCTCCATTTGGTGCATTGGCTCCTGCCTGGCTTGTCTTTGGGAGATTTCTGCAGGCTGAGTCCTTGCTATAGCAAGCACTTTGTTGTGCAGATAAAATAGGAGACTGTCTGGAATGGCTTTGCTGGGGTCAATTCTTAGCTGACTTTTCTGGCTAAGGATCCCTTAAAGCAGGGCATTGGCAAGGAAGTGCTATATATATATATATATTCATGAGTGGAAGATATTGGGAGTGGAGATGTGGGGAAGCCCACAATGATAATCCCCACAGATTATACAGTATACATTGGAAAGCAACACCTATGGGAATGAGAAAACATTTCTGACTCCAAGAATGGCTAAAGCAGTTTCTTTCTGCACCGTGGCAGAGGGAAGAAACTCCAATTTATAGAGGATGGCCCATATTTGTGTGTAGGCTTATGTGGCTACTCATGTTCCCTGACTTGTTTTTCAGACGCTATTCTGAACATCTGTTGTGCAGGTACGTGGTTGGTCTTGTTAGAAGAGCTGAAGTACCTGATCAGTCCAAGGGCTTTTCTGAAAGGCTCTGGATCTGCATGCATTGTGCCAAAATGGTTTGCAAATTTATGTCTATTTGCATACTTTGTATGCCCATTAAATGGGTGGTTTCAGCTACCTGAAATATCATTGCTAAAATGTACTGTTATCACAGATTTTCAGAATGCCTTTTGTAATTTGGCTATTGATTCTGAAAAGGAACACAATGCGGGAGTCTTTTATCAGATGGAGAAAGCCATAAATCTTTGTCAGCTACTTATGCAGACTCTGCAATCCACTCCATATACACTTTCTTTGCCTTTTTCTGAGAATCATAGAAAATGTTTGTTGGAAGAGTCCTCTGGAGGCCGCCTACAGCAGCGTCCTGCTTGAACAGTGATTAGCACTGTGTAAAGTCAGCTGCAGATTTGGTCTCACCAAGTTCTTGAGAGTATCCAAGGGTAAAACCATTTCCAAGTCACTTGGGTAGCCTGCTGCAGTTCTGCTTTCCCCTCTCACCGAAGAACTGTTTTCCAAAGAACTGTCTTTTTGAACCTCCATGCTCTCCCTCGACTTCCCAGCTCTTTAGTTGCTGGGAACACCCTCTTCTAGCATTCTGGGGCTTGATCCGTAGTTAGAGGGTATTAACTACCATAAATGTTTTACTTTTTATTACTTGTTTTTAAAGAGTAATGGTGAAAACAAAATATTTGAAATACCACTGCTAACCTTGTTTTTGACAAATATGTATAAAATCTTTGGGTTATATTTAAGACTATTTTGCACCTTACTATACTTAAACAGTATTTTTACAGTTTTCTTTTTTGGGAGAGTGGGGGTGGGGGAGCTTTTTGCCATCCTCATAGTCAAAGTACATTATAACTTTTTCTCCTGAATCATAGTTTTACCAAAAGTAGAACTTGCTGTGGATCTAGAGACCACTGGAAAAATAACTTAGAAGTAGCAGTAATTTCCATCTCACATCTTATGTGGTCTGAGATCAGTAAAGATAGGATTTCTATGAGTTATACATAAAAACTTTCCATTTTCAATTCCATGATGGCTATATAACTCCTATCCTTTCAGCTGATGCTGAAAGCTATGGCTGAACTGAAAGGAGAACTATACTTAGAAGATAGAGGATGTAATGCAGTTCTACAGTATCTCACATGCCTTTATTTTCCTGGGAGATATATCAAAAGTAGATACAGAATTGCTTAAATCAATTTTTCTCTGCTATGTCTGTTTCAGTAACCTGTTATGGAAGTGCTTTACAGAAAGTAGGGGGAGAAAAGAAAAAAAATAAATAATAAGCAAAGTGTCATATGCTATCATAGGTGGTTTAGATTCTCCTTTTACTGTGACATGCAAAAGCTCTTTGGTGAGTTCTCTGGTGATGCTAAGTTGAGTCCATCAAATCTTGCTCCTGATCTCAGAACAGCAAGAAGTACTTTCTAAAAATCTAAAAACTTTGCAGCAGGTCCAGTAGGTTTGGATTTCGTGATTCTCTTTGAGTCTCTCTATAATCTTAAGTGTAGTTCTCTTCCCTTGCCTTTCTAGAGAGATTTCTTTTCTTTATGCAGAGGTGACATGCCTAGCATTGATCAGTTGTGTTCTTGAGCAGCAGTAGATACCTATGCAGGGACCTAAAGGGTTAGACTTGTGAAAGCATGGCCTGGAGCACTAGTTTCCCATAAGGGCTGTTTCTAGCATTGCCATGTGCCTTTTGGTATGAAAGCATAGTACTACACTGTGCACTGAGCTGTGTATTTGCGTTCTTGTGCTTGGGCAAGCTGTTTTCAGGCTGAATTCACTAGTTCAGCAGCATCCTTGCACAGTCCTATTCGGCTTTCACTATATTCGTTTCATTACTTAACACGACTCGCATGTACCTAAATACTTGACGCCACACTCTCCACCAGTGATTTCTGACTCCTGGCCTGCTTGGACTGATTCCTGTGATAGATGCTGATGTGAATTTGAATGGAATTCACCTTTCCTCTCTCTAATTAATCTTTACATTATGTTTTAGTGCTTCATTGTTTGTTTAGCTTTCATCTGCAGTAATGAGCAAATGCCTGTGTGCAAGTAGTAATTACAGCCTGTTAGCTGCTGATGGTTCTTTTTTCTGGGAGTCATGTAAGTGATTTTGGTGTTGCTTTGGGAAAGTGGGTGGTTCCTTGCTTAGTTTTGCTTTCGGGAGAGTTTACCTAATATCAAGAGCCTTCCTGCAGCCCATATTTAGGTGTAGCTTTAGGGCAATTGAACAAGGTTGGTGCCTAAAGTTCAGGGCACAGCTTAACTGGTCCAGTTTTCCTCTCGTTTCCAATGTCCTTGCAGTGAGCTGGCACTAATGCCATGGGACATAAGTAGGTTAAGAAAGTCTTGTGCAGATTTCATACGCAATGTTAACAAAGTATTCTTCATGGTGGGCTCTTTCAGAAGTTTTGAGGTGAGTCTGTCTCTCTTTCAGTGAATGTGGAAATGACATAATTCTGCTGTATACTCCTGCAGTTTCGGTGAGAATGTGAGTGCTTCCTGCAGCTGTTTGGGCCAAAGCAAGCAGCCTTGGCATTTCTGTCTGACAGAAGGCTAAAGCTAACCATAGATTAGATAACTAGGGCTGGGCTTCAAGGCTGCGTCCTCTTTTGTAAGAACACGAAGGGCAACTTGACCTCCGAGAAACTATTAAAAAGGAAAAGACTTTAGGGTCTGCACATAAACCACTAATTATACCATACTGAGCTGTAGCGCCAAGAACTGCATTTCCTCTCATCTTGCAACATCTCAAGGAGAAGTGTCAGCAGAAGTGAGAAATCCTAATAGTTATCACTTAGCGTGATCGAACTGGAGGTCTAGCTGTTCTGGCTGCTCCCTGGCTACTAAAACCAGGATTCAATAACTTGAGTTTTGTGGTGATTATTTATTTGTGCTCTTAAGTCTTCAGCCCTGTTTCATACACCACTTAGAAAGTGCTTCAAGTAAGATGGTGTCTGTCAAAATTTGCCTTTCAGGTATTGAACTTTCAGATTCATAAGGCCACATTTGTTATTAAGCTGCCCTGGTATATTGACAGGCAGGAAAGAATTGTAGTAATTTTAGGGTTGAAGGAACCTCTGGGGTTGCACTAACTGATCCAGCACTCCTCAAAAGCGTGTCCTAAAACCAAACCGATGCACTGTTTTGCTGTGGAGTGTTTTCTCTTTCAAAGTTACTGTCTCTGTGATGTATCAAAGTATCAAAAATTTAAAATTCTCAATAAATAAATTTTAGTTGAATGTTGAATTTTTACTGTGGAGGTATGTTTGTCCTCGAGCTGTTTTATTCCTCCTGTGGGTTAGTGATTTTAGAATGTTAGATTTTTTTTTGTTTTGGTTTGGGTTTTTTTGTATAGAGGTTTAAATTTATCTTTATTTGAATAGCGCATACATCTGCACATCTGGAGATGCAGCCTTCCCTTGAGATTTGGGCAGTGTCCAGGACTACCTCTGCATATTCACCTCGCTCCTCTCACATCACTGAGGAGGAAGCCTGGGTGAAAAGCCTCCCTGGAGCCCAGGATGAACGTGTAGCAGCAGTCAGCAGTGCCTGTAAGGAAGCCTTCTTCTCTGGCTGTCTTCACCACAGAAAAAATCCTTCAAAGTTACTTTCATTTTTTTGCTATTTGTTGCTGTTGAAAATACTACTTTGTAAAGCTTCCCTTTCTGTTCTGGAAGTCAATAGTAGTAGTAGCTGCAGTTTAGTTTCGAATCTGAAACCTCACTGCTCAAATATCTGTTCTGACACTGCTACTCTGAAAAATGTTTTTGAAACTGCTCATGCAGCAATATGTTTATGTTCGGATGCAAAGTTTGGAATTCATACCCCCGTTTCCTTTTGTGTTTCTGACATAATGTCTGGGGACCAATGGCATGTGGAAGCAAGCAGGAGAACTGAAGCTAGGTTAGCAGCTGACTCTTTGTCCTGCAGGATTTTGTTGAGTGTTTATACTTTAAAAGGATGTTTTGACAGAGTGCAGCAGTTATTGTGCAGCTGCCAGTGGATTACAATACTGTTTGCTTAGGATTCAGGAGCCTCGGATTAGATTGCTTCTTGTCAGCAAAGCACAGGATGCACCACATGTTTTGCCCATGGAAAAGGTTTGACCTCAGACCCAGCAGAGGAGCTTGGGTGAAGAGGCAGTGCGCTCTGTTTTCTGTTTCTCTGGTAAGAAGCCAGAGACTGTGTGAGCACCGCTCTGGACTGTGGTTGAATACATTAACGTTGTGAAGCACAAGTGCCAGTAGTAGTTTGGGAGTGTTGTGTTCTGTACCTGGGTTGTACAGTATTAAAGCAGTATAAAGTGAGAAAGTATAGTTACCAACTTTGAAAACTCTCCAGTTGGGCTGGTTCTGCCTAAATATTTCATCTTACTGTGGCTAGGACCCCAGTGACCTTTTATAAGCAGAAGCTCTGCAGTAGCTGAAGAAGTAGGACTTCAGCTTCAAAGTTGTTTTTAATTAAAGGCTTTCTCTTTTGTGGACACCCACAGAGGGTGTTGGAAACTCTTTAAGTTTCCATGCATAGAGATTTTCTTTATTCCCTCGGCAGGGCAAAAGGGGCAACAGATTGCCCACCTAAGGAAGATGCAGCTATTGCAGTGAAAGCAAGGGCTTTCCCTCCAGCCAGAGATTGACCGGGAACAAAAATGAGAACTGGAAGTTTAGACTGGAAGTTTAGATTTTTTTTTGCAGTCCACGTGCAGCATGATTTTATTTTATATCTGAACTCTATAGCATGTTACATTTTGGATAATTTGGGTTCTTTAGTTTTTCACTATCTTATCAGTTAGCAGAAACCTTGGGTTGGCACTTCCACTTGGTTTCTTTCCTGCCAGGACTTAGGTTTCATGCCAGGTAATTGTGCTTCATAAGACATTATAGCCTCTTAATATTACATAGCATTTTGCACTTCCATAGCTACCTAGTACACGATCAATAAGTATTAGAAATACAAACAGTCAATTCTTATTTAAAAGAAAACTGACCTGGCCTTTTTGTTAAGATTTCTCACAAGGCTTTAAATCCTTAGTCCTACCTATTCACTCGCTCATTGCCCCATAGAGTAGGAATCCACAGACATGGATACTGTTGGAGGAGTTGGTAAGAACCTCACTCACTAAGAGCAGTTGGAACCAAAAGGAGACTGACCTTTTTTTCCTGTTTTGAAAGGTAAAAGCAAAGTGGCTCTGTATTCCGCATGGTGCAGTGTAATGGCAGTCCATAGAACGCATGAGCGCTTTGTCACAGCATACCAAGCAGATGAGATCTTGTTTTGTTTAACGTGGACTGTTTTGAGTCCCCAAGCCTGGCATTCCAGGCATCTTGTAATTAAGTCCAGAGACACGTGGTGAAGATCTACCACGGTGGGAGGAATGATGCTAAAACCCCTTCTACTGGGGTGAGTATACCTCCTAAAGACTTGATTAAGATGCCAAGCTGGATGCTTTTCAGGCACTCCCAAAGCAGGTCATGGTTTGTCCTGGGCCACTCTCTGCAAAGGCACTAGGTGTGAGCAGGAGACATGCTGCCCTGAGGTGTGCGCCGCGTGCCCCAGGAGTCCTGGAGGAGAGCAGAACTGGGTTGGCTAGTGCAAAGAGCACTAGTGTTACAACATACCATCTTGCTTCCAAAGCACAACACAGCAGAAGGAGGGATTCAGAGAAGGGTAATGAGGGTTGACCAGTAATTTGGAGTTTCTCTTCTATGCGAATATGTATAGTGCTGCTTGAGACCTATAAAGGGACCATAAAGTGGAAGTGGCAGTAACTGAAGAGAAGGTTTGAGAAGCAAGAGAAAAGTAGAGATAAGAGCAGAAGAACTTCTTGGATGAAGATGAGTAGCTCCTGTGAGATGTTTCGCACAAGCAGCTATTTGCTGGATCATTCTATGAATGCTGCGTGTGGTCTTTGTAAGCCCACTTTCCAAAGGAATGGGATGTCCCTAGTAGTGTTACTCTTCGGTATTCTTCTTACCCATCACAGAATCACAGACTGGTTGAGGTTAGAAGGGCCCTCTAGAGACCAAACCCCCTGCTCCAGCAGGGACATCTAGAGTGCGTGGCACAGGTGGCATCCAACCAGGTTTTGAGGCTTCCCCAAAGCCTCAGGGGGAATCCCAGTGTACCTGGTATGCTGTTTGGATAGCAGCCTCTAGGAAGGACCAGGGATTATGTCAGTCTATGAAGTCAGAGTCTTTTAGTCTGTAACCGATTGCTGAGTTATTCTCACTCTCTTGATTTTGTTCAAGCACTATCCAAACTCCCAATGTCTAGAGGTGGGAATGCTGAAGTGAAACAGTTGAAGCCTCTAAACAGAGAATAGAAGAAACAACAAAGTTTATTCTTTGGAGTTTAAAGAAATAAGGAAGTAAATAGACCACAGAGTAAATTCTAGGAATGCAGTGGGTTTTTCTCTCCCCCCCGCCCCCACCTTTTATCTATATACTTACCTAAACCGCTTAAAGATGCCTTGCAAAAATAATTTCTATTCCCTCTTTACCATGTGACTTTTTCTTTCAGCTGTTTGAAATTTCTTAGATATGCTAAATGAATGAACCTTTTCCTGAAGAAAGCTACCATCTTTTTCTCAAAAAAAAGTGATTGAGAAGTGCCTCATCTTATATCTGTTTCAGAAATTGCGTTTAATTATAATAATTTTTTTCAGTAGCTGTAAAGTACTATAGCTTTAAACTGTATTTAATTTACTGTTAAAACTTATAAGCTAAATCATTTTTAAATAAGTATTTTAATTGTAAAATTATTTTTATATATTACTTTAATGAAAGCGTTGGAGTGGGAGAAATCAGCTCATTTGCAGCACCTTTTTCAAACGTAGTGGAAGAGGGTGTTGTGCTGTGGCGTATGTCTTGAAGTGTAGGCTGTATAATGTGTTTGTATGATTTTATTTATTTATTTTTCAGAGTTTCATGCATTTCAGCTGGCATTTTAAGTTCAAGCAACACCTTGGTATGACAGCTGTGATCAAATGACAGACCACAGCAAGTCTTGTATGTGTTCTTGAATGAAATGTTAAAGAAAAGACTTGGCCTTATAAAACCAAAGGTTGAACAAGTTCTTGCCAAAGTGGAACAGATTAGCTCATTGCCTTTAGTGTAAATATTGGCTATTGCAGACAAATGTCTTCAATCAAATCCCCAAATGGCTTCAGGTGTTTGCAGACAGAACCTAAAGGGAAGAGGGAAATGTGCCCTAGCCAGACGATGTCTGAGAATGACCTATTTTCTGGTCTTTGAAGCTAGGGCATATGGAGGTACAAGACAACTTTGAAGTTGGCTGTATGTATTGAAATTCCTGTATAAATATGTCTCCTGCAAAAAATAACTTCTTTATTCTTCTCCTTCTGTTTTTTTTTCTTAACCTGAACAGTATTTAGGCTGTATGTATAAAGATGACTTTTGCTTAAAATTGCTGCTACTAATAGTTGTGGTTGCTATTTTATCTAATGTCCTATATATCTAATATTAATAACAAGTACTAATTGGGCGTAGGAAGACATTATTGTGGAAAACACATGCCTGTTGATGTCTGTGACTTTCAGTTGTTTGCTACAGAACTGATATGCAGCACAGTCTCTCCTTTGTTAAGCTCCCTGGAAAAGGTACCTTCAGCCTCAAAACAAAATGCGTCCCAGGGACTCTCTGTCTTGAGCTTTGTTGCACTGCCACCAACAAGCAGCCCCTTTCTAGCACTGTGATGGAAAAAAGAGGCTTTTCTCAAGAGTCTTCTGAGACCTTCATGTCTACCTGGACTGTGATGATTCATGTGATGATTTTGCTTGTTGGTAACCAGAATAAAGAGTGAGAATGAGTTTGTTTCATGTATAGCCAACTGCAGGTGATAGTTGAGTTCTAATCCTGAAGCAGATTCTAGGTTGTGGCTTAAAGTAAATCTGTTTGAATCTGACTCACACTTGTACCAAAATAAAAACCATCAATTTCAAGAGCTGAAAGCACTGAGCATAGTCCACATCCTACACATAATGGTCTTAACTCCAATTATAGACTTGCTTTGAAATTATCTGACTGACCTCTGGTTAGCAGAGGCCAGAATCCTTGACTCTCTGACCTAACTGGCTTCTACCAACATCTCCTAAATGCTTTGCTTTGTGTACTATAGGTCTATATCTATATATACATATTTCTATATATAGCATGCTGTAGAGTATATCAGGTCTATCTAGAGCTTAGATTCTATTTATATCTAATCTTCATGAGAGTGTTAACCTTGAAGAAGTTGTTCCTGGGGAATTAATTCAAATGTTGAAAGTGTAAAGATTGCTGTTAAAAAATGTAAGGTTATGGTCTTAATAGTGACCAATGAAAAGATTTTTAATAAGCCACCTGCTTGATTAGTTCATCTGCTCTTTGTTTCCTTCCAAGCCATTTTGTGGTGATCCAGAAGTGCTTTGAAGCACTGAGTTGTGCTGGGGCTCAGTGCTTCCAAGCTGGCTCACAGTGCAAGGTGTTATAGAGGGTGGTGTTTCTGATGGCCTAACGAACATAATGCAGCAACAGTGCATTAGGGATTGGTTTTCTAGGAAGGCTCAGGTGGCTGCAGTTCATGGCTTTTAGTTGTAAGTCAGCATAGTGAAGCCAACGGGTGAAAGTGGGAGAAGAGCACAGATGCCCTGATGATGAATTTGAGGATGACTTAGATATCTCATTGTGGCCTTTAGTTTAATGAATTATTAATTGTCATGAAGAGAATTGTCATGAAGACTTGGCTCCACCAGGCTCTATCTTTTCTGTTGACTAGGAAAGAAAGGGGAAGGACAGTGCAGAGGGCTCTGTCCAGGCTGCAGTCAGCCCCTTCTGGGTAACTCAGGAGGAGACCAAAAGTGCATCTTGGCCACATGGCCTAGAGTGGCAGACACAGTCTGGTCAAGAGATGCAGGGTTTAAGACATTGTGAGGGAGGACAGCACCTTAAAGACAAGCTTCTGAAAATGAGACATCAGGCTGAGAATGGATTTTAAATATCAAGGCAAAATGAGTTATTTTGCTTTAATTAATTTGCTTTATATTTGTCACCAATAAAACTGATCTTAAAAGAGATGACAAAAGGTGTGTGTAAATCCTTCACCTCCTTTTATTCCCTGACACTCTTCTACCCCAAAACAAACACCCAGATTAATACTAAATGTTTTAGATTGTTTTCAAGAATACAAAGAAGACATTCTGCACTATAACGATTGCATCTCTACAATAGATGGAGGATATACTCTAAGTAGAAATAATTTTTACTGTAGATTCCCCTACTTCAAAGCAACATTTCTTTTCCTTATTTTTCCTCCACATTATGCTGCTTAAGAATAAACTGGAAGTTTTCAACAGCTCCTAGCAGTTGAGGCCTCTGGATGTAAGTAAATTACTGATTTATCCGAGAAACTGAATTTTGGACTTTTGGGGGGATTCTAGATCAGCTGGAGACAGGATTTTCATCAGTCTGTTACAATCATTTGTAACTAATAATTTGTATGAACACATAGATTGGTGCTGTCTGGTCTTGTTACAGATAGTATGTGTGTGTGTCTTGGAAAACATCTGTGCCATCTGAATTTGGACCTGTGTCAGAGGTGAGCATTACACCATTTTTTTTTTTGCCAGTCCCACGTGAGGAAAATTCCTTGCAACTTAAACTCCCTCACGGTCTTATTCCCAATGCTTATCTCTGTGATTGGGAGGTCTTCTGTTTGTTTGAAGCAGGGCCTGTTATCTCTGAGCACTCTTCTCCTAGATCAAAAGAAAAACTCTTAAGAACAGATCACTTAGTCCCACTAAAAATGTGGATCCTACCTCTGTATAAACACTTTTGTTTAAAAGAAAGTGCTGCATCAACAACAAATTTTAAAAACAGAACGTGTACCTTTCTAATAAAAACTTGCATAGGAGAGAAGTTGGTCTTGATCTTTTGACATGAACCTGCCATTAAAGGCTTTTGCTCTTCATTGTTTGTTCTGGCATGTTTCCTGTTCATCAGTCCAAGTGAGGAGCCTTTTTGGTAAATACTAGCTAGTTTTTTCCAGTAATCACTTCTCCATTTAGAAAATGTTACCTTATTATTCCACACAAGAATTCCTATGCCAAGGAGAGTTTGTCAAATGCATCCCTGGTCACCAAATGTAGTGACATACCTTTCTAGATGCATTTATAGGTCCTTTCAGGGCAACTGAACTGGCTGCTTTGTGCTTGATTAGTTTTGGTCGATGCAAACCTTGCTTGCACTTAACTGCTCTTATTAAGAGCTTCCAAGCAGCAGCTTGCACTGAACAAGCTATTTTTTCAGAGCTGCTCTTGTGTCATAAGCAGGGGGAAAACAGCAGTACAATTTGGGCCAGTGCATAGAGAGTAAGAAATAGAGGAAAAAGTGGCAAACTCTACACAATGTTTATTCATAGGTAACTGTAAGTGAATATACTGAACTGCATACTACTAATTTAGTGGACGAACAGAACAAAAGAATTATTGAAATATTGAGTAGAAATTCTGCAGGTGACATCAGCTGCAGCAGAATTTTGACCCGAATTTCAAACCAAGCAGCTTTCAGATGACATGGACCTTGTGAAGGGGTCCACACATTAGAGATGAGGTGCAATCAGCATCTTAATTTTAGCGCTCTCAGTTTCCTCATGACTTGACACTTGTATCAGGCACCTATCTTGTATCAGGTAGGTTCTTGCAAACATCTGCTTAACTATTTTTTTTCCTTTGAACATCCATAATGTCCTCTGCATGAGAGGTGTCCAGTTTTGGGTGCCTGGTTTCTGTCACAAATACTTGTCAAGTGGAGGAGGGCGCCGTGAGCAAAGACATGTTTCAGTTTGGGTCCCTCTCCATGCTAAACGGGTTTTCCAGTCCTAGGCCCAATGCTTGCTAAGATCGATTACGTGCAGCGTAAACTGGTTTTCAACTTGCAGGACTGTGGGCGTTTTCTTCCTTCATCCCTTTCTCCACTTGCTTCAGGAGACTTTTCTACACTAGTGAAGGTATTTTGCTTCTTATGCTTCAAAAAAGTACATTTTGCACAAAATCTTAAGAATGAAGAATGCCTGTCAAAATAGACCTCAGTGAAAAGGCAAACACAACATTAATGGTATGCGAATTTGCTGTAAACAAAGACCTGACTGCATGCAGGAAAAAAAAATTGCCATAAAAAGTGGTGTGGAGGTATAACTGGGAAGCAGAGATGCACACAAGGCCAAAAGGTGTTTTCCTTTTTTCAGACTTTTTTGTAAACTTCTCCTGTATATTCCTAGAAACTAAATTTATTCTGAATTATTTTCAACTTATCAGAAGTTAGCTTTGTTCAGAAACTGCAGTGACAGAGGGATTTCAGTACCTAGCTCATGTGTTCCTAAAGTCTGAGGCTTTCATCAGCAGTGAGTGGCAGGGCACAGAAAACAGGCTGCGGCTGCCAGGTCTGCGCACCGGTCCTCTCAGTCCCGCTGCATGTTACTCCGTGTCATCTGCCTGGCAGCAGGCACCTTTTCTTCTTTCACTGTTGCTATTTTCTCTATTAAAACCATTTGCCTTTTTTTTTTTTTCCCAAAAAAAAGAGAAAAGCCATATTTTCCCCCAAACTCATACTGTTTCAAATAAACTGCTCACATCATTTGCTGCTTTAGTGAATGTTATTTTCAAAACCAGGAGTGTCAGGAAGTTTTTCCTTTATTAAATAGTGCCTCTTTTAAATTCTTTAGTAAAAAAAGAAAGATGAATGTTAGGAAAAGCGATGACCAAACACGCTCTGCGCTGACCGCCAAGCTGGCTTGAGGGAAGCACACTTGCTGGCTTGCTAAATTGGAATAATAGCTTGGACGTTGACAGACAGCAAACCAAGCAGAGCTGGGGGCTGCTTTGCTGACGTGCATGTTGTGGGCTTGCTTTGTGCCAGCTAAGCTGAACTGTTCAACTCTCAGCAAGACAGCAAGTTAATTAATAAAGTTCCTTAGTCACTATTGGGCTACAAGCTAGCAAGGGTCCAGCTTCTGCTTAGGTTTTAGGTACAGGAACGTGGTCTCTCTTGACTGAATGGTTTCTTTGTTTGTACCCTGTTAATGCTTGTGGGTAATAAGTGTTTTTCTTCTTGAAGTGTGCAACTTTGCAGGAGAAGGTTTATTCGAAATATTGATCCTTTGGGCTGTTTGGATTACTACTAATATCATAGAATCATTATGGTTGGAAAAGACCTTCAAGATCATGAAGTCCATCCATATGCCCCTCAACATCCTGCCTGCTAAACCATGTGCATAAGTGCCTCATCTGCACGTTTCTTGATCGCAGTCAGGGACAAGCACTCCACTACTTCCCTAGGCAGCCTGTTCCAAAGCTTCACCACTCTTGCCATGTAGAAATTCTACCTAATAACCAATCTGAATCTCCCCGTTGCAACTTGGGGCTGTTTCCTCTTGTCCTATCTGTATTTACTCTGGAGAAGAATACCTTAGGTAGCTGTAGAGAGTAGTAGTGTAATTTCAGGCTACTGTAGAGAGCAATAGGTCTTCCCTGAGCCTCCTCTTCCACAGACTAACTAACTCCAGCTCCCTCCACCGCTCCACGGAAGGTCTGTGCTCCAGCCCCTTCACCAGCTTCATTGTCCTTCTCTGGACATGCTCCAGCACCTCAATGTCCTTCTTGTAGTGAGGGGCCCAAAACTGAACACAGTATTCAAGGTGCGGCCTCACCGGGGCCGAATACAAGGGGGCGATCACTTCTGTGGTCCTGCTGCCTGCACTGTTCCTGATAAAAGTCAGAAGGCTGTTGGCCTTCTTGGCCACCTGGGCGCACTGCTGGCTCGTGTTCAGCCGGTTGTCGACCCACACCCACAGATCCCTTTCTGCCATGCAGCTCTCCAGCCACTCTGCCCCAGGCCTGCAGTGCTGCGTGGGGTTGTGACCTGTGTGCAGGATCTGGCACTTTGCCTTGTTGAACCTCATACGGTTGGTCTCAGACCATGGATGCAGCCTGTCCTGATCCCTCTGCAGAGCCTTCCTACCCTCAAGCAGATCAACTCTTCAGACACCACCCCAAAGTGGAAGAATAAGTCGCAATGCCTCTGCCTTGGTGTGTTGTTTCCAAAAAAGACCTATTTTAAAGCTGGGCTCTCAGCTCTGTCATCCGTGATTGTAACGGGACATCAGGTGATAGGACAGACCCATTTCCAAGCCTAACCTACAGTGCGCACACACAGCTGGTATGTGGTGACCCTTCCTGTGGTGGGTTCTGTTCTAGGCAGCGACCATAGCGCAGAGTACCCCACTGGTAGAACAAGCAGATGTGGCAGAGTCTCAAATCACAGTATCTAAATCAATGTCTTAATTAAAGTTATTGAGTGAGAGATTAGGATTAGGGGATTAGAGGGAGGGATTAGGGAATATAATTCTGTCTATGTGGGGATTCTTAAAACTGTGGGTTAATTAACTGTGGATTAATGATACAAGCATATTTTTGAAATCTGGTATTACCAGTACCTCTGCGTTTGGCTCTTCTTTTTATTTTGCTTTCTGCTTGGGAGCTTCTGGGCAGGGATCTGCATGTGTGCACTGGCTGGACTGGCCTTAGGGCAAGGCTGCCTTGTGCTGCTCCACTGGGCAACAAAGGTTTTAGTTGCAGAAGGGAAATAATCTTTTTATTGCAACTCTAGGGCTGCAGGAATGTCTTTAATGCTGAAAGAAATGCTTGCTTCACAAGGAGAAAGCAATTCTGATAACAGATGGTAAAACAAGGACTACACTGAGTATTTGCTTCCTAAGTTTTTTCTGCCTCCAAGTCTGGTTCTGTAAAATCCATCACTATGATCAACCACTGCTTGGCTTGAAAGTGTCTTAACCATGAGTCCCATGAGACATTCAGGTGATATATAAAGGAGGGCACCTTTTACTGGGACTGTTATGGTTTTCTTGTGGACTTGTTTACTTGATACTATTTGTTTTGGTGCTCTCTTTGTAATTGTTCTTTATATTTTTGGAAATAAATTCAATGAAACTTGTAATATATCTAAAAGAAAAGAAAACATAAGTATGGCTAAAGCATGAGACTTTTTAGTTCCTGTTTCTATTTTTAAAGAAATGAGACAATGTGCCTTTTCTTTCTAACAGATGTTAGGTTAAATTTGTTAACTTTTTAAATTGGAAATGCTTCAGAATAAACATCAGGATTATTTTTTCTCTTCTAGCTGCTGAGTGTGCTGCATTGTCTCTGATCTAGCTACAAGTATGACTTGACTGACTTGCATTCATGGCTCTTGGATGATCTGGCGAACCATGGAGCTCAAAGTATGGGTGGATGGAGTCCAGAGGATTGTGTGTGGGGTCACTGAAGTCACAACATGCCAGGAGGTTGTTATAGCTCTTGCTCAAGCTATCGGTAAGTAATTCTGCTACTTGGATTCCTGGAAATGAGGTGAAGCCTTCAATAAATGAACCTAAATTGAGGGGAGATAGGGTCGTCCTTGAATATTAGAACAAAGCGTATAAAACACAGTGCGGTAACCTTGAACAATGTTAGCTTGAAGATGCTTCTTTTAACCCTGCTGCAGATTAAGGAAAAAACGACAACAACAACAAAACACTTTGAGATCTGTAAATGTTCATTCAGTACAAGTTTATTCTCTAAATAATGGTATGTTGCTGTTTGTCATTGCAAATGAAGCCTGGACTAAAGATAGTGCGAAGCTGTCATTGTTTGGAAAGCCAAGACACTATTAAAGAGGTGCAAAACAACTGGCTAGCTTACTGAAGCTGATGACATTAGCTAAAACTGTACACACTGTAAGTATCCTTGTCTGTATTGGGAAGATTATAGATCAGCAAAATAGGTCCTCCAGGTTCTCCTCTTACCTACCATCCTAAAAGTAAGGGTATCTTAGTGTACTCAGTGTTAGCTATTTGGAGAACAGTTTATGTAGACACAGAAATCTTTCAGGCTCCAGTGCAAAAAAGTCCATTCCTTCAGTCTTGTCAGATCTTTCTCAGTGGTTAAGGGCATCCTGAATAAGAATTTCAACCCTTGTTTGCATTTCCTGTGCTGAATCTTATTTTCTGCTAAAATTTTATAATTGAGTTTACACACTGTTTAAATTTAGACACTGGAACAGCATCTTGTGTAAAATTAAATCCATAATTTGAGGACTAGCTTTCAGTTTCTTCACTGTTCCAAAGATTTTGCAGGACTGTGTTCATGCAGTCCTACTGAATTGCAAAATCATTTATTTTTATACTTAAAAGATAAAGCCGTAAATGTTAATTATATATCCAACCTATAATCATGGTCACAATTTGTCTGAATTTCTGTATATTTATTTGGTTAAATATACTTGTGAACATCATTTTTGTACTTTCAGTAGAAAAAGAAGGAGTAGAAATTTTATGCCTTTTTATTTTGTGTCATAAGGGAATTGAGCACAATGCTAACTTGTATATGCTCTATGTGCATCAAATACCTTTAAAATGCCCTTCAAAAAGTACACAGTGTGTCTCTAAAAATTGGATTCAGTAGTTAACTATTAAACATGCTGCTGCTTTGTGTGTTAGTGGCAACGTTTTATTTACTGCTAATCAGTTCATGAATTGCTTCCATATAGGTCTTTTAGACACTCTCACACCAGTGAGATTATTTGATAGTGGTGACTGTGGTGATCAGAAGTGTTATGTATAAATTGGTAGTTTGTGGTAGATATTTCTGTTCTTTATTTCCCTTCTGTTCTCTCTCCAATCCTGTTTCCTTTGCCAAAATCAAAAGATCCGTCTCCCAGCTCTAGACAATACTCCCATGTTCTCCAATGTTATTTCCGTTGTTTTCCCTTGTCTTTTTTTTTATTTTCTGTATCATCACTTCCTAAAATGAGATCTGAAAGACTCCATTAGTCAAAAATAAGAAAAATTAAGATAATGTAGGGCCACATTCCTTTGGATGCTTTCTCTTGAGGCAAATATCCTTGCTAGAAGACATCTGGAATAATTGGGCCTCGGCTTCTTGCTTCAGCTTCTAGGATAATGTTAAACACCAGTATTAATGACACTTGTCTTTAGGTCTCTTCTGACCCTCTTGTGAGGCCATTCATCAGAAAAGCAACCATATGTCTGCTTCTGTGATTTGGCCATATGTACTAGCATACCAAGAATACTGTCACTTGAATTTGCATAGGAAGCTATTAAAATGTATTCTTCTAGCTCTCACCTGACATTTGGAGGTGGAGAGCAGCCAGTCTTTGTTGGCTTCCTCCTTAGTTGGCTGTTATTTTGTATTTTCCACTTTGCAGTCTGGCTCCTTGAGAAGTCCCATAGCTTACCAGCATGATCTGTCTGCTGGCCTGTCTGCAAAGTTCTTCAGATGCTCCTTTTATTCAGGTCATATAATCTTGTTGCCAGGTCCTTGATATAAAAATAATCAAAATGCACAGCCTTCTTCACTGAGAAAATCTGAAATATAGTCTGCACCTGGTGTTACTCGGCGTTGAAATGCAACATTAGGTGGATCTGCAAGTTAACTCTTAACGGCCATACCTACCGAAGAAAGTACTTGCCCACTGCCTTCTCAGACATCCACAGTTCAAGTAGCTTCTTGAGAGCAAACAGAAGCAGCCTCTATCCTAGAGGTATGAAAAATAATGCTTTACAATGTATTTTAAAATGCAAAAAATCCAAGTCTGTCATAGGATCACAGAGTGGTTGAGGTTGGAAGTGATCTCTGGAGATGGTGTAGTACAGCCCACCGTGTTCAAGCAGGGCCACCGAAAGCAAATTATCCAGGACTATGTGCATTTGGGTTTTGAATACCTCTGCGTCGCTGGGCACCCTGTTGTGGTGTCCAGCCACCTACATGGGAAGAAAGCTTTCCCCCTGCACCCTTAAGTTGAAAGGGAATTGCTTGTGTTTCAAGAAGCTTCCTTCCTTGTCACTTGAGCTAATGCAGAGTCGGTCTCCTGATCTCCCACTGTGATAAGGGCAGTGAAAAGGTTTCCACATCTTTTGGTTCCCAACCCTCCCCTCATGTCATGGAAAGTCAGAAATAACACAATGTTCTTGGGTTCTGAAGGCGGCTTTTTGGCATGCAAAGACATGGACTTATATTCCAGAGCTATTTTAGTCCAAAATAGCAAGTCGTGCTAAGGTACGACCACTTAAATCAGATTCAGTCCCATAGCCAAAGTGCAACCTAATCCTTTGACAATCAGTAGGAGTTGTATCACTTATCCTGTCTATATAGAGCTCCCTGGCCTATTCCTTGGAAATTGATGTCTGTTACTATTACTTACTTAGAGGAAAGGCCTGCACATCTTTCTTGTTTCCCTTCCCTCTCTGAGACTGTACTGCTGATGATTGTCATCTGGTATCTGTTCTTGCATTAGGAGCTCCTTTCCCCACCACCTCTCTCTTGAGCATCTAGGAATAGTGAATGATTCTTCTCCAACTTTTGGGTTAAATTAGGTTTCATTTCTATTTTGCTTGAAGCCAAAGAGTTGAGTTTCAATCCTCACTCAAAAAAAAAAAAAAAGTATTTTGGCAGTCCCAGTCAAGCTATTTTAAAATAACATGTGCATTTATTTTAATGAATGAATGAGAGAATGCTAGCAGATAGATGTAATTTTGGATGCTGAACCTGATGATGTCTCCAAGTTAGGAGGAGATAGCAATGCATTATCTTGAGGGAGGGTCTCTGGAATTCAAGTAAGACATAAAACTATCAAGCTGCAAGTTTCCAGAGAATGAAATCACCTTCCAGTGGGATCTTAGAAAACTCATAAAAGGTAATATTAAGTTTTACCCAGTACTGTTTTCTTTCTTCTTTTTTTTTTTTTTTAACTCAAGCTGCTTGCAGATTACAAAGCAACAGGAAGACTTGACGTTATAATACAAGTCAGAGAAATTATCTTTTTCAAGTTTAGAAACTAAGTCCTCACCAAAGTGTAAAAATAAACTGCAGCACACAGTTTAAAGGAAGAATCATGTATCTTTCTAAAAACACTTTTGCCAGGACGGATGAGCTCACTTTTTATCACATTCATCATTGTCTGCTTTAAAAATGTGTATTTGACAGCAAACTCTGCATGCAGTTTCCCTGCTTCTGTTAGCTTTCCCATGCATTTTGTGAAAATTCTGCTGGAACACCTTCTTGCAAAGGTTGCTTGTTCATTTTGATTCCTCCTCTTAAAATTGGCAACTGAAAAACAAGTGAAATTGTTCTTCACTTGTTGCATGTATCGTGAGATGGGAAGCAAGTTGGGTCAGGCTTCTGTTTTGCAGAGCATTTCGTGAAGCTTTGCATAGACTTGGGGTCCGAAGAATAAGCCAGATTCCTTCCAAGAAAAAAAATCATTGTGATTCGGGAGAAAAAAAGCAGATGCCAACCTAAAGAACTTGTGTTAGCTGATAGATTAGGCAAATATGGCTGTGTAAAAGGTTTTGTTTTGTTTTGTTTCCTTTTTAGGTTATTTCTAGTAACTTTGACTTTTGCTAGATACTTTCCATGGAAATATAAAAGAAAAATCCTCCAGAGGAATATGATGATTAGCACAGAAACAAGTACACTTGTCCCTTTTTTTTGTTTGCTTGTTTTTTGTTTGTTTGTTTGTTTGTTTTTCTGGAAGTGATTTCCTCTCAGTTCTCCCCTAGCCTGCATTTTTGGAGATTTCCTTCCCCTCTGGCGATTAGAATGGGTCCTCTGTAGCCAGAATGACATGTGTGTTTCCCAAGAATATTTCAGTGTGCAGAATTTGAGCTTGAACTTCTCAGCAAAGTCCTAATTTCCAGTGGTAAATAATTAAAACAGCAGAATCGCTTGAAATATTGCTATGGATTAGGGCTCTCTGATTATAGATCAAGAGAATATAGCTATATATCAAGGGAATATGGACTCTCTGGGCAAGAAGTAAAGCTGTCTACTTAAAATCAAGCAATGCAGTCATCAGTTCTTTATTGCTGTTGAGGATTTTTCCTCTAAGTGTAAACAGGTAGATTAATAAAAATAAAACTCTCTTCATGCTGTTTCAGGCATGTGTTAGGGCATTATAAGGCTCAGGCACAGCTGTATCTGGAAAATTCACATCACTTCATTGCTCTCCTCCCCTCCTGTAAATAACTCCTGCTAAAGCAAGTGCCAGGGCTGACTATGAAAGGCTCCAAGGGAGAGGATCTTGCACGGAATTGAATCACCTTGGCCAAGCTGCCTCCCTCGCTCTCCTCTGCACTGTTTTATCTCCCTAGGAAATCAGTTTGTTGTGTGCATGCTTACTTCAGGGTACTTTGAAAGGCGGTTGAGAGGATGAAATGATTTTAAGTGTGTTGTTTTGTCAGGTTGTGATAAGGTCTGTATGCTTTCATTTAAGAGAAGAGATAATAGTAATAATCCATGGCTTCAGTCCTGATAAGGTCTTGTAGACACATCTTGCATGCAGTCAGGCCCAGTGGAGACTACATAGATCTCCCTCACTGTCAGTAGGTGTGAGCATATATATTTCTTTGGATGTGTTCCCTTAGGACAGGACCGCTATTCTGATTTTTGTTGTTTTGCAGTTACAAACTGTGGCATGAGTTAATAGCTCCAAGTAATAAGAGTTCTCTCATCTCTATTTTAAAAGCTCTTTTAATCATTCTTGTCATTTAATGAATCTCAGGTAGCCAGAATGTTTTTTCTTAAATTGATATAGGTGTTAACTGAAGTATCACATAATATCAGCTTCATGTTTCAGAGAGATTGAGTTCAAATCATAATGGGTTTATTATAATTACCAGCAATTACTTTTCTGTCTATGCTGCTAAAGATGCAGAGCAAGTGTTGTTGCTGCCTTGGTAAAGCAGACTATTTTCTCTGAACTTGCTCTTTTCAAGATGTTACTCTAAGACTGTCCCTGTCCCAGAAATGCTTTGTATGTTTAGGCTCCTGAGCCCTTTTAGAGGGATGACAGGAATGAATTTTTTCTATCTCAACATGGTAATTTTTCAAGTGTGAGTTCTATCAGAGGTGTTGCAGGAGAGGTGTTGCTACTGCTACTTCCCTTTTGAACTGTCATTTTAGTTACAGCAGCAAAAATAGTTGCATTTGTGTGTTGTTGCAACTGGAAACGCATACTGAGCAGCTTTAAAACAAGTTGTGCATCCTCCTAACTTCATGGAGTATAATTTAAAATCCCACCTCTTGAGAGTCTAAAAAAAGTAGTCGCAAGTCAACTGCTCCTCTACTTTACTAGTTTAATCACAGTTCACTGTAACAGACTCTGTGCTGAAATCCTCATAGTTAGGGTGGTCCCAAACTAAGTCTGCTGCAGATGGGCAGGGAACAGGGGTGTTCAAGTCCAGAACTCGGTGTTTGTCTCTACAGAAGAGCAGTAACCAACCCAGGGCCCTGGTTGCTGGTAACTCTTAAGTGTCCCATTGGAAAAGCTGGAGCCACGGGCATTAGAAAAACCCTCCCCCTCGGGCTCTTCGCCAGTTCAGCTGCAGGCTTGTGGAGCACCCGTGTCCTGGAGGTCTTTTCCCTCTTTGATCTCTCTTGCCGTTATTTAAAAGATTGCTTTGAAGGCATTCCTATATTAATGGAACGTGTAATAAGCTTGTGTTTAGCTGGCCTTAGGCTCAAACTCAACCTACTCAATCTCAGCAGTGATCCTTAGTGCAGGTGCACTGGGCTTTACATACCTAAACGTATATGTACTTCTAGGGCAGCTTGTAATCCACTGCCTCACACAACAGCTATGAACTCTTGTTGATGGTCTTGAGATAGTAAGATTAGATGGTGCACATCAGATTGGGTGGATCCACACAGAGTATTAACCAGAGGTGACTTGTCTTTGAGGAGGCACAGAGGCCCTGTGCTGCTTCCCAGCCCTTGAACTGCTGTGGTGCACAGAGCAAACTGGAGCACAGCATAGTGCTTGTGCACAGCTGGCTGCATATTTTGTACCATTCCTATTGGTACACTAGAAGTGTCCAAAAAATAGTCTAATGTGTTACACTGTTGTGTCATAAAAATGCCCAAAAAAGTGTTTTCAAAGCTAAGGGGCCCCCATACAAGATGCACCACCATCTGTACTGTACTTGAAGCTGTGCTTTGGTAGCTCCTTGTACTGAGTGCTTAACTGCTCATCTAACTTTCTTGCCTGCAAATATTTTATAAATCTGCAGAAGATTGAATGCATGGTACAACTCTGAAAAAATAGCATATGATTTAATGAACATTTAACTGCTGATAGGGGACGCATTCCAGAAGTGCAGCTGCCTCCTTATATATGGTGGTACATCAAAAATAGCAGTTACTAGGGTGCCTGTGTTGTGAAAGGTCCTGCCTTTAATTTTGAATTAACTTGTCCCCCCTTTCATCAGTGAATTAACAACACCTGGGCAGCCACAAGTGTGTTTGCTCACAGGAGGAGGGATTAATCAGGATCAGCAATAGCCTGAATAACTGTAATGATCCCACGTGAGAATAGCTTTGTTTTGGGCTAGTCTTGAACTGTTTAAATACTGCTGCAAAACACTGTTCTCTTCATGTGGACCCTGAATTCTGAGGGGGTCTGTTGATTTGGAACTGTAACCAGGATGGAAATAGTTCTTGGCAAGTGTTTCACTTAGTTCCTTAATTCAGTTTTGGTTGAGATTGATAGACTTGTAGTTTTTTTTTCTTTTTTTTTTTTTTTTAATCTTGTCATGTTTCTTTTAAGTAGTGCATTTAGCAGCAAGATGAATCATGTGCTGATAACATACCTTGTGGCACTCTGGTTATAATTTTAAGACATCTTTGAACTCTGCTATTTCTGACACAAGAATTTTAGTAATAGTATTACTGTGATTGCAGGCTGAAAGCTTTTAAGATTAACAAAATAGAGTGGTAAAATACAACCTTTGTCCTGTGTTCTGTAGTGTGCTTTTACTTCATTTTTCTTCTTTGGGATTTTATTGTTCACACTATGGTGACTGGCACTATGCTTATTTTTCCTGTAATAACACTGATGCCTACTGCAGGCTATAAATCTGCATGAATCGATGCACATTGTTGTGGGCTGGCAAAAGTCTCTGGGTTTGAATCTTGGCATAGTAAACTCGTTCCCAAAGTACTTTACATATATTTTTAAGAGGGTTGGCCAAGAAGGTTGGTATGTTTTTTTTTTTTTTTTTTACTTCCAGCGCTTACCTTAAGTCATTTATTTATAAGGTATTAAGAATTTGGATTTTTTTTTTTCCCCTGTTGCTTCCTGGTTTTGCCAGCCAACTACTGTCAATCAAATCTTGATGTCCTCTTTTGAGCTCTCACTCCTGACTTGGATGTGAACACAGGGTGTTGCTGCTGCTGTTGTTCTTCTATTTGGCTACTGACTATGGCTAGTGTGACCCATCAGCCGAAGTAGCCTATTCTCCGGTTAGTGCCCGTTGAGTTGACTTTTCTGGTTCTTTTAGCATTATCAGCTGACTGTGAGAAAGTGAGACCAGAGGAAGAAAGCCCATTATTTGGGGAGCCGCTGGTAATTACATCTAGTCCTCCCCACTGCCCAGTTGCATAAGTGGCTGGCTCTTTAAGCAGCTGTGATGAAACAAAAATGTTTTTAAATGATAGTCCATCGTGGAAGTCTGTGTATACATATATAGTATTAAAGCAGCTTTCTTTATATCTTCTTGAAATTTTCTTTAAGGTTAATGGTAATAGTAGAGCTGTATGGAAAGCCACTAGGATAACCCCTGTGAAAAGCAGTTAGTCTTCCCAATCTTCCTGTAAACAGTGCTGCAGCTTTTAAGTAAAGGAGCTTTCATGATAAAAGAAACTGGCTTTGCCCCGTGTTTGGCGAGTGCTTTATCACAGGGTAGGAGGGGTGGCTAGAAATAATAAAGCAATTAGTGCAAACCACAGATGCTGCTTTTTTTTGTAGCATTTAAAGCATCCTATAAGAAGTGTCAGAGGAAAAGGATGCTTAAGATCAATTACAGGTGTTTGGCAGCACAGTTTAATACTTAGATGTGAGTTATGCATTTTGCTACTATTAAAAGTAAGCCACGCTGTGCTGTGCAGCCAGCGGTTTCTACAGAGCTCAGGTTAGGAGCTTGTGCGGGTAGCCAGAGCAGCAGCTGCTGTCAGTGCTGGCAGCCTCCCCTGTCCCTTCCGCGCACCCCGCTCTACGAGGTGCTGCTGTGGGGCACAGGCACGGGCCTAAGCCCGACCGGGGCTCCCTGGGGAGGAGTGTGGTGCGGAGTTAAGCTGACCATTAGCCCACTGATGATGCCATTTACAAGCAGATATATCAGAGCAACACTTGAGTCCCCCCAGGGCAGTCTCCATGCTCGCTTTCCCCTCTGGGTGCGTGCAGGCGGCTCCAGCTCCTGGGCGAGGCCGGAGCGCTGCGCTGCGCCCGCAGGGACAGAGCTGTGCTCGTCCGGCTCGGCGGTGCCGCGCGGTCCGGCGGCGCCCTCTCTGGGCCAGCCCTGCTCACGGCTCCTCTCGCTGCCCGCAGGTCGCACGGGCCGCTACACGCTCATCGAGAAGTGGCGCGACACGGAGCGGCACCTGGCGCCGCACGAGAACCCCATCGTGTCGCTCAACAAGTGGGGCCAGTACGCGAGCGACGTGCAGCTCATCCTGCGGCGCACGGGGCCCTCGCTCAGCGAGAGGCCCACGTCGGACAGCGTGGCGCGTGGCCCCGAGAGAACGCTCTACCGGCAGAGCTTGCCGCCCCTCGCCAAGCTCAGGCCCCAGGCTGACAAGGCCATAAAGCGAAGGGAGCCCAAGAGGAAATCGCTGACTTTCACTGGTGGCGCCAAAGGGTTAATGGACATCTTCGGTAAAAGTAAAGAAGCTGAGTTCAAGCAAAAGGTGCTCAACAACTGCAAGACGACGGCGGACGAGCTGAAGAAGCTGATCCACCTCCAGACAGAGAAGCTTCAGTGCATTGAAAAGCAGCTGGAGTCCAACGATGCTGAGATCCGCTACTGGGAGCAGAAGTACAACTCCAGCCTGGAGGAGGAGATTCTCAAGCTGGAGCAAAAGATCAAAAGGAACGAGGTGGAGATCGAAGAGGAGGAGTTCTGGGAAAATGAGCTGCAGATCGAGCAGGAGAATGAGAAGCAGCTGAAGGAGCAGCTCCAAGAGATGAGGCAGCGGATCCTGGAGTGCGAAGGCAAGCTGAAGGAGTACTTGTCTCAGATTCACAATATGGAAAGTGGCCTGGAGGCGGAGAAGTTGCACCGTGAAGTTCAAGAATCCCAAGTGAATGAAGAAGAGGTCAAAGAAAAGATCGAGAAGGTGAAAGGCGAAATTGATGTTCAGGGCCAGCAAAGCCTGAGGCTGGAGAACGGCATCAAAGCTGTAGAAAGGTCTTTGGGCCAAGCCACCAAACGGCTACAGGTAAGAACGTCTTCTTATATATGTATGACTAAGAAGTTGTTTGCTGTGAATTTTTAGCTTTGCACACAAGGCTGTTGTTTTGAAGAATAGCACCTCCCTTTTATTTTTTGACTTGTTGGTGCTCACGGCTGTTCACTCTCCGCCCCAGGCTGTTGTGGCACATATGTCACCAGTGAATCCCATTTCCACCTCCTTGCAAAAGTTACTATATCACTTTAGAATTTAATAGTGTGAAAGAGTAAATACAGGATGGAAATCCATTTTGTAGCAGAGGTGAGTGAGATCAGCTCTGGGGATCAGACTTCTGGCATTTTGATGTGCCATGTGCTGGAAGATGGAGGCTTTGCGCATCAGCTGAGTTGTGGTTCTTGTTGTATTTCCACCATTCAAAGTCACTGTATCTTACAGTACCACAGCTGCAACAGCATGATTCTACTGTGAATATGCAAAGGGATTTTGCATTCTTGCTCCTGAGCTCCCAGAACCACATGATTTAAGCTGTTTTTATGAAACAAAGGGGGAAATGTAACCTGCTCATCCAAAGCAGAATGCATGAAAGGTGTAAGCAGCTCTGGCCCTGTGTATCTATCCCAAGTTTTTGGAGACCTTACATGAAGGATTGGGCTATTTGAAAATGTCACAAGTCCTTTTATTTTCACCAGTCCTCAGTAATACTCACTGCAGCAACGACTGAGCTGACATTTTTTTTCCCCCCCTGTACACCAGAGTCTAGCTTTCTCAAACAATGACCTGTTAAGTTGCCATCTTCCAGACTTGTTCTGCCCCTAAAGCACACTTCTCTGGAAGGTCAGAAGAAAAACAGTCCGTGGGTGGGGAGAAGGAATGAAGAAACACTGTCTTACATGCTGAAAGTTTAAGTGTTAACATTCATGGAACTAATTACCTGAAACTAGAAAAGTTGTATGAGGGTTTTTTTGTTTGTTTGTTTGTTTTTGGATTGAGAGGAGGGTTTTTGCTTAAGACTCAGCTGAAGCACTCTGCTCTCTCTCTTTCTTGAGGAAGATGTCTAAAAGCCACCCTTCCTCAAGTTTTAAAAAATAATAAATTTCACAAACAAATATGAATTTAGGAGCTGAAGGCAATTGGATTTGGGGAGAAACTTAACATTTTTACCTCGTTTCCTGTGAAAATTGAAAAATGTCAAAAATTGGAAAACAAACATTTTAGGATGTTAGTTCTGCTACTTTGCATCTCATGGGACACCAAGCTGCAGGATTAACATGTTAGTTAAACAAATACAACTTAAGAATTTGTCTCCTGAGTACCCAGCTGTAGAATCTAATGAGTGTAAAATAAAATGTGAAGAGTTCTTCTTTAGAATCATCTTAGTTTTTGGAGGAGGCATGATTCCTGTTTCTCAGTCCTGTTTGTCTGAATGTTCTTAGCAAACAAATAGAAATAAAAATCTAGCACAGGAAGCTGAGACCAGCCACGTGATATGAATAAATTTAAATGGATCTAATGGAAAGGCATCAGTGACAAAACAATTGGCATTTAAAAGGTCTTAACTGAGACTTCAGTTTTGCTATTTTTCTCACTATCTGTTGAACTCAGTCTCAGTTGTGACTTAGGTGCAAGTTTAAAGCAAGCAGAGGCTTTGTTCTTCGTGGGCTGTTCCTAGGACAGATGAGCAAAACTGTTCTATGTCTGAGCTCCCATATAACTGTGCGAAGCAGCAGTTTGGCCAGCCTCCCTGTCTTGCTAAAATAAGGATGTAAAACAACGATGCTGGATAGAGATGGTCACAGATGCGCTGCCCACGGACTGGGTAGCTGTGTGAGATGCAGTTCCTTCTGCTTATGAATTTGGTGGGGGGGAGCTTGTAGTCCAAGAACATGTATTGGAACTGTAGTTTCTATCCATCATGGCAGAATTAGACTGTTGAGGAAGATTGTAAAAGATTACATGAGGGGTTGGTGACCACCCCAGGATTTGGGCCAAATTCTGTGAAGCGCAGTGCACTTGTGGATTACATGGGAATTTAAACCTTTGAACACTTTGTTTTGAAGTGTTGGTTTAAACACTTTAAACCAAAAATGCAAAGGACAAGGGAAAGGAAATAACTCCTCCTAGCAGCAGCAGAGCTTAACAAGTTGTCCAAGTCATGCTGGCCTTTCCTGACAGAGCCAGGAACTGATGCCAGAGCAGTGCTGGGTTGGTGCATTTTTCATAGTGCTTGTTATTACCTATATTTGCTCACTTCTCTCGTGCCAGCATTATTCTCAGATGACATAAGGAATATCTTCTAGTGCTTCAAAGAACAATATAAATAGACCACTAGTAACCCATTGCAGATAATATTTAGTGCTGATTTGTTTTCTAAATCACAAGAGTAAAATACCTATTATTGGTCATTTGCACCTGGATTTAAAAATCGGGACTTATCCATCCAAAGGAGAGCAGTGCTAGTTTGCCAGTTACAGAGGAACTATTCGAGTGTTACCTGCATTTGCTGCCGCTTACTGGTTGTTGCTCTCCCCGGGCAGGACAGGGAGCAAGAGCTGGAGCAGCTGACCAAGGAGCTGCGACAGGTCAACCTGCAACAGTTTATCCAGCAGACGGGAACGAAGGTCACAGTGCTGCCCGCAGACCCCGTGGAGGTGGAGGCGCCGCATGTGGAGCTCGAGAGAGGTGCAGTGTTTGGGTCTTTTGCCCTTCTTGGGTGGAAAGGAAGAGGGGAGGGTGACACACTTAACTGCCACATTAACACTAGTGCTTGTACATGAAACAAACTCTGTCTGTTAGCAAAGATGCTAGTGTAACCTTGAGAAGATGTGGTGTCAAATGTTTCCCCCCTCCCGAGGGGTTAGCAAGCTATAAATAAATGCGGATAACTTTTATCTCCTGCTGCGCGCACACACACATTTGTGCCACGTGTAACCTGCTAGGCCGCTAGCGCCTATGCACGGCCGCCCTGGCTGCAGGCACTAAGAAGACGTACAGCGTGGGTGCCCATGTGACATCGCTGTTCAGCTGCATTCCCGTCTGCTGGCGGGATGGAAAAGGAATGTGTCTGGATCCTGAGGAATCCCAGACAGCAGCCGCACGGGAACAGGAGCTAATCCAGCTGGGCTGCCAGCCACACATCAGTGCTGCCCAGATGGCTGCTGCGGCTCGTGATTTGGCCCGGTGCAATCGGCATCTCTGAGGCGGGAATGGGGCAGTGCTCCGGGTGTTCCTCAGAACGGTGGCTCACGCAGAAGCTCCCCCGGCGCCACGAGGCCTCCTGCCCTGTCCCATCTCGTGTGCAGGGCAGGCTGGAGAGGGCAGTAGAAAGTGATAGCATCCATGTTCTGATGTTGGCCTTTTAAAGATGAAAAGGTTTAAGTGAGTGGAAGTGGGAGATTTGAATGTGCGTAGGCATGAGCTCTTTCTGTGTGTCACTGTGCAAAAACCCTGCAGGTTTCTGCATGTTTGTTAGGGGCAGGTAATTACCCTGAGGGTGTGTGTCTGCCTTAAGGTGGTAAGAAGTGGGTGCCTTAGATCTCCATCACTTCCTACTCAAGCTCCTGACTTACTGGCTGCATGTACCATCTTTTCCCTGTGCTGCACTGAAGCGTACCCGCAAACAGGAGGACCAGGTGTGTTCTACAAGCATTGCCCTTAAGGATTTTTCTAACTGTCGTCTTTCTTGTGCAGAGGCAACGTTTCAGTCTGGGTCGCTGAAACGCCCGGGCTCATCAAGGCAACTCCCCAGTAACCTTCGGATCCTGCAGAATCCCCTGTCAGCCGGCTTTAACCCAGAAGGCATTTACGTATGACAGTGTATACCTCTGCTGGAGAGGACTGAGAGGCACCCTGGACAAGATACACTTTTTATTCTACCAATGATGAGTGGAAGAAGCTTTTCTGTTAAGCCACCACACTTCAATTTTTCTTCTTCCTCCGACACACCACTTGGAGCCATACCCTGTGCACTGATGCTAAAGAACAGAGGACCCATTTCAACTCCTACCTGGCAATGATGAACTTGCTGTCACACAGCTAGAGTGCAAAGCCTTCACTTATTTTTGCCACTTGAGAAGCGTTTGGGAAAGTATTATTCAATGTATAGGCATAAATAAAAGACTGAGCAGGGTGAAGGAAACTGTGTATGCAACTCTGAGGTTTAATTTATTCCCTTTAATCAATGGACATGTGAATGTTGACCTTTTATATTTTTATTTTTAACTTGTGAATAACCATGTACTCTGGTACATCAGTCTGACAAGGTGACTTAATTTGTGTACAAACATTCAGCATTTGATCAAGTAGAAAAATTTGCAATGCAAAGTGTTTTGTGGAGTGTTGGACCCTTTAAATGTTTTTTTCCACCACTAATTGTGTTAGTTTCTGTTGTGTGTGGCTCACGCTACGTCACATCTCATACATTGCTACCTTTTAAGGCCTGAAAAGTGAGTTTGTGGGATTTACTTGCTGTTGAGTCTGCCTTGACTGAAGCACCTGGTGTTCAAAAGATTTATGGAATTTAAACCTTGTCTTGATAAATATTTCCAGTATATGATTGAAGATGCACTAGTTAGATGATATTTTATTATATAGAATGTATATTTGAAATATTTTGCCACATTGTATATGCCTTTTTGGAAAAAAAGAACAATGTAAGAAGTTGTCTTCATATGTCTTACCAGAAGAGGGTAGGAGGCTTTCACTGTGTGTGATTTTTGTACTTTATTTTTTCCACCAGCCATTACAGTGTTCTTCTTTTGCAGTAAATCTTGTTGGTGGAGGAGAGGAAAAACAAAACAAATGCACATCTCCTTCCACCCTTCACCATTCTCTTGCAATCTGTGGCAGGTTAGCAGTAGAGCTTCTACGGATTTGAGCGGAGCCAGGACTTCTCTGCACGTCCCCAGTGCTCAGTGTTAAAACTGTCAGCTCCTTGGCAGGGTCTGTTGCTGTTTAGTGCCCTTTCAGAACACGAATGTGCAAAGAGGAGCGGGAGGAAGTCCACACCATTGGTAGTGCACCTCGTTTACCTTTTGCAATAGCACGTGAAGGGAATAGCATTAAATAGCATGAGGTCACTCTTGAAACTAACCAAGGTTTAGCAATAAAAACTAGCTCCCCTGGGGAGAGAAAGATGCTGCCCAGAAATGGGTTGGTTACAGTTCTTGACCTTGGATTGATAAAATGGATGTGAATTTTGTAGAGAAAGTCACTGGCATGAGGAGTGGAGCCTCAGAGATGGGATGGGGATGCATAAGCTTTGCCTAGTTGTGCTTGGATTTCCTCTTCTGGCAGCAACGTGTACAGGCATTCACAGCTTTGCCTTCCCCTTGGCATCAGAGGGAGCCACAGAGCTGTCGCTGCTGTGCTTAATATTTAGGTTCCCCCGAACATAAAAGTAAGCAGGAGCCTCTGACTCTGGTCAGTAGTGAAATGGTGCCATGGCAGAACTCCTTTGGCTGGGTTAGAAGGGAGGTTTTACCACTGGTCAGGAAACTCCAAGCTTTTCACCATAGAAAATTATTTAAAATTCTTCACTCTTGGCAACCTCTTGTGTGGATTTACTGATGTGCAGTAAATGCTAAATAAAAGGTGGGGGGTTGTTTGTTTGTTTGTTTGTTCGTTTGTTTGTTTTTAAGGAGCTTCCCAGTTGTACTGACATGTGGAAGCTTTATAAGATATAGCAGAAGATGAAGGACTCTTAGGTGTTAAATGCATTTTTTCCTTTTTCACTTATTAATGGCATCATATATTGTAAAAAATGCTGCTGTATTTAGACTAACAGCAACAGATAAGGCTGTGAATATATAAAGGACCTTTTCAAATGGCCTCTGAATTTTTACTGTTTAACTTGTCAGGTCTGTCCTGTGAGCAAACTGGAAAACGAGATGTTCTTACCCAAGCAGTCTTTGCAGTGCTCACAGATTTTACTGTTAGTGTATCACAAGTCTGTGCTCATGTTTACTGTGCCCATAACTTTCTTTGTATGAAAAAGAGAATGTGTGTGTATATATGTGTGTATGTGTATATATTTATATATATGCACACATTTTATATATATAAATATCAGTGCAAATTATACATAGTTTGGGGACAATATATGTCCAAGGTACTTGAGCATATATGCCTTACATTCTGGGTTCAATTTATAGAAACAAACCAGCCCTCCTGCAGATATTTTGCATCTTCAACACCTTTTGATGTTAGAGAACTAAAGACACTCAGCACCTTGCAACGTCTGGCCCAAATTATGCTGCATGAGAGAGGAAAACACACGGAAAAGCTTGTTCCAAACTCAGTTATGTACTGAAACAAAGCATTTTTAAGGCAGATTTGCTTATTTATGCAGCTAGTGTTTTGGTCGTGCTTAAAGTGCATCTCCCACAGTTTAAGTTTGAGCTGAATTGGGCTCTTTGTTCATAAAAACTGCTCTCTTTCTCTGCCAGATTATTCTTTGAAGGGAGACAGGAGGAAAATGATTTAAAGGGGCAGGAGAAGAGGGGTTTGGGAGGGCATGAGGCTTCCTAACAAAATGGGGGGTTTCCTGTTGCAGTGAGAAATGGGCCCGTGTGGAGCGTGACAGGTGGCAGCTCCAGCTGCCCTCGTGGCCAGGGAGGGGCTTTAGTGTCTCAGCTTGCCCCACAAGGCAGAGGAGAAATGTTTCCCTCCACAGCGCTGCTGTTGCTCACTGAAGTTCATTCACCTGGGGTAAAGCTCTGTAGCATTTTCACCACCTCTGTAAATAAACCAAAAAGAAATGGCATGTCCTTGCATTAAATGTGAATTGAGCAATGTATTACAACTCTTAAAGTTTCCTCACATTATAGCGTTAAGAGTTTTGCTTCTGATTGACTTCCGAACCTCACTCTTTTCTTTGCAGAAGCAGAAATACTCATTTTCAGAAGTGTTTCACACCTGCTTATGGGGCATTAGCAGAAAGGGAAGCTGCTCATACTAATTTTAACAAGTGCCATATTATGTACTGGCCAGCATGATAAATATGGAGGGTTTTTCTGCATTAAATAGTTGAATACACAAGCACTAATTTTCCAGTGCACAGGGAATTTATAAGGAGAACTCTTTTTACTAATGGGAATTAAATGTGTTACCTCTCGCATCCTCGAGGATACAGTTTATTTTTGCTGATCATGCTACGTTGCTGAGGGAGTGGGAGAGTGAGTGTTGGAAAAGCAGGTAGGTTAAGGCTAATGGGGAAAAAATAACTTCTAAATACCCAAGCTAGAGAGAAAGCTAGAGTCCCGCTTCGAAAAGCGAGCTAGGAACCTACCTCCCACTATCCTTCAGTGGGACTTAGGCTTCCAAGTGCCTGAATCGCTTCTGAAAATGCTGTGCTAGCTTTCAGATTCCTGGTCTTTCTAAATCCCTGGAAGCTGCTCCAGAAGAGAACCACCGCTAGCATTGGAAATGCACAAAAGTACTTTGTGTGAGGTAAGAGGGAAAAGATCCTTTAGAGAAATAAAAATCTCTTTGGGGGGCAATAATTGCCACCTTTTAGCATGCAGAGTGTTGCATTATTCTGGTGAACTGGGATAACAGCAGGATGAGCAAAGAACTAATCTTGTCATTTTTAGTGAGTTACCTTGAAGCATATAAATTCCTGATGTGCATTAACTTGAGTGAATTGGGCCTTAATGATCCATGTAAATAACAACTGTATTCAGATATTTTTCCAGAAAATAGTCTCTAATGGTCTGTACTGTATTAAAAGAAGTGTCAAAGTGTTACTTTTATATTACACTTATTTTTTTTTAGAACATTGAAACATGCATGTCTGTTCTATTTGCTACAGTATTTTAATGTTTTGGATGAAGGCCATCAGCTGTATGGAGATGACAAAACAATCATTCTGTCTATTTATTCAGTATTGCTGCTTAAAGTTTTCAAAATAAAGCTTTCAATGCAAATATAGTGACTGATTGAAAGCTGTTCTAGCTCTGCTCAGATGCTTTTTTTTTTGTATGTTTATAGAAACCTAAACAAATGAAACTTGGTATATGAACTGTTATAGCAGCAGAGAATTATTGCAATAATGTGGGCAGGGTTGGGTGTATGTGTGCGCAGTATGTACATAAATACATGCCTGCAGTGAAGGCATTTAGGGCTCGAGTAACTGGAGTGCTGAAGAATGTTTAAATCCTTTGCTGTCCTGCAAGCAGCCTATGCACGTGGTCGAATCCTGGTTGATGCTTGATACCAGTGTGCTACGCTTACCTGAGACAGAACAAGTAGCGATGGTCAGAAAGGCTGGGTTAACTCGGAGCCCTTTGGACCAAACGGGGTTTCTGCATGTTCTTGGGTATGCCGGAGATGTGTTCCTGAGCGCTGGTGCCTCTGAAAGTGTTAGCAGTACTGAGCTCCATTCCGTAGAGAGCATCCAGCCGCAGAGAACATTCGCCCCGTGGACCAGAGCACCCCCGAAACTGCTACCAGGGGGCTCACCGGAGGATTTGAGTTGCTGAAGCTTTAACTTTGAGAAGCAATGCAAACTAACTGTGAAAACACAAGGGAGCGTTTTATTACTGCTCTGCTTCAATGCAAGATGAAATTCTGTATTATATGTAACTATTTTTTTCTTTGTCATTTAAAAAGCTTCTATTTTTTGATTATTCTCATGAATGGTTGACAAAAGATATTGAATATGCTCCCATACAATAAATTCCCCTCTGAAACTCCGGATCTTTACAGTTCATGGTTTGCTGAAATTACACTGTACATCTCACACACATCTCATGATGCAGCTGCTGGAACCGCTCTGCATCAGAGAACATTTAGTTTTAAAGGAGGCCACGGTCCTGTTTTGTGTGCTGACATCTCAAAACGGTGTGGAAACGGCCCTTCTAAATTCATGATGTCTATTTGGGACCCCCCTTCCCCCCGACTTCTCAAACGTGTGTTGAGCATTCGGACACTGCACTCCTAAGTGGAAATGTATTTAACTGGGGGAAGGTGGGAGGACCCTGGTGGCAGTGCAGCGTCCAAAGAAGGCAGTAGATATCCCCTGCAGGAAAGCCTGCACATACGTTTATGCTCAGTCAGATATAGTGCAGTGACTGGAAGGGATGGAAGAGCTCGTTTGCAGCTGAGGAACCATTGCTAGGAGTAATATTAATGCCCAAAAGATGGAATTGTATCAGTACAACTTTTAAAGCACTGCTGCACTGGTTTGTTTGGAGATTCTCAGGGAGGGGAAGTGAATCCAGAGACTTCATGGGAGAGAAGGGAAAAAAAAAAGTAGCAGGTGCACATACACTTCAGGTAATAGGAAGAAATGGAGCTTTGAACCAGCAGATGAGGTCCAGACTCAAGCGAGTTAAATGCCTGAGGGGAGGGCAGGGGAAGATGGTTTCAGCCAAGGCAGGGAACTCTGCACAGCCTGGCACTAGTGATTTGAGCCATCCAGATACAATTCTTAGTCATATATCCCAACAAAAGATTTCTCCTGAAGCCAGCTGGGGACTAATCCAATCTGTTGTGGTGAGGAACTGGCCAACAGCAGGAGGCGACAATGAAACCGAGAATCGTAGGAGCCTCCCTGAAAGCCTTACAAGGGGAGCTCATGGTGGCAGGACCCCATGGGAGCTGTACAGCCTCTACCCCAAAAGATGCTCCTTCCGTCTTTTGTTTTGGGCTGTTTTTCCGTGGAACTGAAGGCTTCCCAGCACACTCTGTGGAGCCAGCAGCATGGCTAATGGCTCACATCATTTGCTGTGGCCTCAAACAACACCGGGGTGTGTGTGCAGGTGACACTGCTGCCGCGCTAACCAGCTCAGTGCAACTAGAGCGCTAATGAGTTGCAAAACTAGATCAGTGGCCCATCTAGGTTAGAAGCCACACTGATTTCTTCTGCCTGTCTCATCCTTGACAGCTAGGTGGTATTTTTTTGTAATTCCCATTTTTAATGATTGCTTCAGCTTAAATTGTCTGGTGGCTGAAGCAAGGAGCAGTGAGCAACAGCCCCCATTACTGTTTTTCCTGAAAGTTTTATAAATTTCCTATCTATCTTTGGTAATGTAGCTAGTGTTAATGAGTGGATATTTTTTAAGACAGCCAATGCTCCATCATTAAGTTTTTCCAGATATCTAAGCTGAAAGCAACCTTAGCTGGCGAGTTTTGTTCTGTTTTCCAGTAGGGAATGCTCTATACTTTCTTCCTGCTTGGCAGTGGGTTCCCTGCTCTGTATTCTCTTAGGGCAGCAGACACTGGTTTGATAAAACGTGAGGGTACTCTCTGGTGCGTGTCTTGGAATGAGCCTCCTGAGCCTCTGCTGGGGCAAGGAGGAACTCGATACAGACGCAATTAACTCCCAAGCACCCTCTCCGCTTGTATGATCAGCTCCCGCACACGAGTTTGCTCTGCAGTGCCTCTTGACCAAGACAGAGTCTTCCTTTCTTGCCTGTCTTACCTCCTAGGGAGGCTTTTCCAGAGTCCCTGGCCATACGAGGTCTACAGAGATCCCTGCAGGCTCTCATGGGGTGAGACAGTGTCATTGTAGCAACTGGTTTTGTTCAGTCATCTACAAGTCGGACAGGAGGAGATACAGCTACAGCAGAAGGGGTCTTCAGCTGTGAAAGTTGGCAGCTGGGTGTTAATCTCCAGTATTTGCTTTGATCCATGTGCAGATTTGCAGATATAACCTTGGCTGACTTCTGTTGCTGGTGTTCCGAGTCACAGCTGTATCAAAGAGGAACAGTTATGGAAAGAGTGTGAAAATAAACAGGACAGATTCCTTCCTACTGATGAATTAAGTGGTATTTTGACTCTAACAGTTACTAGCTATGCCAAAATTCTGTGTCATAATCTAAGTACCTTTTTAATTACCTGTGTCTTGACTTGTCCTGTCGCATGCTTCCATATGTACTGTTCCTGTAAAGTACAGAATGAGGCTATTGTCCAAACAATAGATTTCACTTTATGCATCTCTTGTTTTGCATATGGCATTTTGTTCTTGTTGCTTCCGCTTTAGACACTTTGTCTTGCTTTAACCCTCTGCTGAAGGAGGATGACAAATAATGGCGAGATCTAAAAAGAAGTGCAATATGAAAAGAAACTCATATTCCATTCTGGAGAAAGGTGAAGGGAAGGAAAACTTTTCTATTACTTATTTTTTAAGGAGCAAAAGTTTGAAGAAAAGTCTTCAAAAGACTTGCAGCTGGTCTTATGAAAGATTCCCTTAAAAAAATCCTTTCCAGGGGAACACTAAGGAGTGTTGGTAACAGCAGCCTAGGAATTTTAGAAGGGAAAGGGCACCAGCAGTTGCTGTTGCTAAAATAAAAAGCTAGGCTTTAAGTGAGGAAGTTTTGGATTTTTTTTTTTTTTTTTTTTTGCTGTTGCCTATGGAGTTTCTCATAAATTGCATCTCCCCTCTTATCAAGTGCACCAGACCGCTTTTCATTAAATACTGCTTGCCAAGAAAGACGGTTGGACTTGATCAGCCAGAATCAACCTGAGGGGAACTCTGATTCACAAGGCCTTTCTGAAAAGCTCATGAGAAACATGAGAACAGGAGCCAACCTTTAGCTGTACTTTGTTGCTATCGTATTGTCCTAGCTGTTACCTCGATTTAGCAAACATGCATCACAGTTACCCAGAGCATGACTGGATTCTCCATTGCCATGTAGCTTGAATCCATGCAAGCAGAATCAGAGACAGCGACGGCGCTGAGCAAGGCGAAGGGCAGCACTCTCCATGAAGGATCACAGCAGATGCCAGGCACCGGGGAGCCTGGCCCCATCTCTGCAGTTGCAGCACGCCTGGCACGAGAGGGCAGCAGTACACACGGACGTGCCTGCAGCAGCACCGTCAGGATACTGCAGCCGGGAAGCAGCCCGTCTAGCACGTACCAGTGATGAACAGCCATGGAAAACACCATGTTCCAGCTTCAAAAGTAGCTGTTTGGGAAGGACACGAGGATGCTCATGAACATCGGGGTCCTTGTCACAACCTGCATGTAGCTGATATGCAAGTGATGCAATTCCCACAGTCTGCGTGAGGAGGGCTCAGGCCTCTCTGAAACCCTCGGTGTGCATGTGGCTTGAACCACTCCATTTTGGGCATTATCTTGCTCCTGGTGTGTTTGCCTGGGACTGGGAAGACCCTGTTTCATATTCCAGCTCTGCCACAGCTTTCCTGCATGACCTTGGGCGAGCTACTATAATCCCTCTGGATTGGAGTCCTCCAGCTGTAAGCTTGAGATAATACTGCCTCATCCCCTTTGACTTTGTCTATATATATGCGAGTCCTGGAAGGAACACGCTGCGTGCCCCATGTGTTTGGCAAATAGGACTTAGCACAGCACAGTTCTGCTCTTGCCTGGGCCACCATTGCAATCCAGATTTTTCAGCAACCCGAAAGGAGGACACAACATCCCTCAGAGTTAGTTTTACTCATAGTGAGAGCAGGATGCAGACCCGATGAGGGAAGTCAGGGGTTTCTCAGCAATGCTCTGGTCAGGCAGGAGGGTCATCTGCTGTCTAGTATTAAGCCTCTAACTCAATAGCAAGAGCTCTGAGTGGGTACAAGCCCAGTGAGTAAGTAGAAATAAGTAGTAAGGTAGTGAGTAAGCACTGCCCTGGTTCCAAAGTAATGTACTCACAGGGCAAGCTTTCCCAAACCCTTCAGTCAGAAAGCAAGTCTTTCTTTGGAACCAAAAGATTCATCTCCCTTCCAAAGAAACCAATGTAATCACTTCAAAAGAAGTGAGTCAATACTACATTTCTCCTATTGTGAGTACTGGGTCAGGTTCAACCAGTGAAGCCACAAAAATATATTACCTATGAGATCTAATTAGGCTAGTTTTAGCTGAATGCGCTACTCTGCAAAACGAGGGTCTCCCCCTACCCTGAGTTTAAGCACAGTCGCTTCAGCAGCTGCAGAGGAATTCAGCTCCTTGTAGAACAGAGCCCATGTATCTTAAGCTCGCCACTGGCACTACGAACTACAGAAGCTGACAACAACAAGGAGCTATTTTACAATGAAGTGACAGGTTTGTGTTTTCCTCTAGTGCAGCCCATCAAGACTCCAGTTAACTTCATGCTCAGAGATGGAAAATATGCTTAGCACCTGGACTAAGAATACAGGAAATCTTCCTGGCAGTGCTTGGATTTTTTTTTTTTTTTTTTTTTTTTTTTTAAGAACTGCATGTGGATCTCAGATCCACAGAAAGTTGGGAAAAGATGGGGAAGTTTGAGTCTGATCCGAATTCTTCTTCAGGTAAATGCATTTAGCTCATTGCTTCTTGCAAATACATACAAGGGAGCTATTTTGCTAGGAAAGTCACAAAGCAGGACCACCTGTGCTTCATACAGCTTCGGTTTCCGTGACAGAAGCGGCAACCGTGCACGGCACTACTATTTTTAAATTGGAAGACACCCTAGCAAAGACAGTGGTTGGAAACCATATGTCTAAAACTGGGCATTTCAACAGCCACGTTCCTGCTACCACGCCACTACCACACAGCAGAGCTGTGGTTTTACCTACTTGCAACATCACTAGCAGGGAGAGATGAAAAACAGGAAAGGGTTCCCACTCTCAGCTGTGCTGCATGCTGCTTCGGAAAGTGCTTCCAAACTGTCTCTGCTCAGCTGAGCCCTAGGAAATGCCCCCTTGGCCTGGCAATGCACTGATGGGAACACACGTTGCCTCGATGACTCTTGGAGTACCACATACAGATTATTCCCAAAGGTCATTTTAAATCACTATGCTCACGTTTAAACTTACAACACTGGCAGTGGTACCCATGACCCGTGGGGTTATGTATTTTGCACAGGCCTCTCATGCGATTAACAGATAGACAGAGATATTCTCAGCTACTGATTTCTCTGTATTGCAGAACAAATTGCAGTCCAAGCATGGAACCGAAGCATTGTGCCAAGGAGCTGGAATACTGGTGTGCATGACTGTGCCGTGCGTTGTGGATGGCCTAGGTGCACGTGCAAGATAGGTGGGTTAAGGACGGGCCCCTTGCTGGGCCATGGTTACTCCTTCTCTCTCACGCGTCAGGACCTGGTGAAGCTAAGGATGCACAGGCAGCCTCACCTCAGCCCTTGGCACACTCATGCACTGATGCTTTTCACTAACATTAGCCATAAGCAGCAGCTCTCAGCACTCCCATTACACAGGTTTCTCCTACTAAACATGGGCCTCTCCAGCAACCTCCTTCCCGAGCTAACCCTGGAAACTGAAGTCCTGACCTTGTGGTGTGTTCAGCACTACAGACCCAGGCACCCGCGTGGGAAAGCCTGCGAGAACTTGTGATGCTGGTGAAATACCCAGCGCGCTGCACGGGTGCTTCCCAGCAGCTCCTCTCTAGAGGGCACCATTTCTCAACCTAAGGCTGCAGCTGGGCGAGCGCTAAGCTGGGGAGCCCGAGCCTTTATCTCCGGCGCTGACAGCTCCGAAATGAAGCACCGAATCTCGCCCAGCTGATGAGAAGCGCAGAGGTCTGCGGAGCCACCTCCGCGAAGAGCTTCGGGGCCGAGCTCTGCGTGGAAGGCGCGCACAGGGGAGCCCGGCAAGCCCCCAGGTTAAGTATAAAGCCCCGTGGATCTGACGCACGGCACACGCCGTGCTTGGGGACACTCAGACCCTGCTCGCAGGCGCCACGCAGGCTAGTAGTTCCCTCAGGGATCCCGCGAGAAGGGGCTACCGTGCCCTGCGCTGCAGCCTTTCCTCAGAGCGAACCGAAAAGACCCGCCTGCCTACCCGCCCTCCCCGCGCTGCCCCTCAGCCGACGGCTCCGGCCCCGCAACGGCCGCCGCGGGCGTGGCCCAACGGCCGCCGTGGGCGTGGCCCAACC
>JAWLRI010001106.1:706228-737289 GCA_034781795.1 Crypturellus tataupa
CGCGGCATCGCCCCCGCTGGAGGGAAGCACCCGCGGCGACCTCGGCACGCACGCACGTACGTCCACGCTGCCGATTTTAAGGGGCTCTTCCGGGCACCGTGATTTTTGTCTGCTGGCAGCTGCGGAGGCCACAGTGCCCGTCCGTGCAGCGCGGCCAGGGAGTCAGGAGCAGAGAGTCCCCGATGAGCAGGGCACAAAGCAAACTGTGGGAGCGTGGGGCACACGGGTCCTGCTCGCCATAGCCACGGGAGTGTGGTAACTAGCCCTGCAGACGTCTCTGCTTGCTCCAATTTAGGTCTCCCTAACATCTGAGATGCAGCTGGTGTCTGTAGCCGGTGCAGGAAGAGCAGCCACCTCCAGCGTGCAGTTCCCCTCCTCGTGCCTGCCCCCGTGTCCAAACAGCATCGAGAAAGCTGCAGGCACAGCTCAGATAGGAGCTTGGCACTAGGATGAAGAACATGGAGAGCTCCTGGGGTGGGCCGAGTGAAAGGGAGTTTGGCCTCTGCGAGAAGATGCAGCCCCTCAAGCTGATCAGGGACACGGGAGCTCACGGGGCTTCTGCAGCTGATAGTGGGGTGGGGGGTGTCTTTGCAGCACCTCCTTCCTCTCCCGAGCTCATCCTCCTGCACATCTTCAAATCGTGGAAGCAATGGCCAGAGTGAGGCTTTGCTCCCCAGAGGAGAAAGCCTCATCTTGGGATTCCTTTTGACCCAAGTGGGAACGGAAATCGAAAATGGCCAAAAGATGCAAAACATGATCCCGGACAGCTGGAGACTTTGCAAAAGGAGTTCAAGGAACATCTGGAAACTGCAAGCGGTTTAGAAAAGGTCACCTGCATACAAGGATAAAAGGCTTCAGTGTCCAGGGAGAGTGAGAAATTCTCCTGGAAAATTCCCAGTTTAAAATGGCCAGATGGATCAAAGAAGTGATCAGCAGCATGACTATCATGGAAAATAATGTTTTCCAGAAAGTAAGAGGCATAAGAAAAGCTTTGGCCAGTTTTCCAGCCAAGATGAGCCACAGCAAAGAGTTAAGGAACTGAAAAGTCATCCCAAAAATCAGAAAGCGAGGGTTTGCAGGATCGCCACAGGGAAAACCAGCCTCCTGCTGCAGGCTGAGGCTGTGCAGAGCGCCACCTCACAGCAAGGAGGCACCACCGTTTGCAGGAGGGAATAGGACTGCATGCCCCAGCCGAGTCTTCGCAAAAGCCTCCAGCGCCCAGGAAGTGATCCTGGAGAGGTTACCCTGGAGAGGTTACTTTAACTCGGTCTTTGACACTGCATAAAGGAAGAGCCATGGAAAATGCCAGCTAGGAGCCTGCTTGATTGCTTAACTCCAACGCTTACCTCCAAGAACACGCATTTATACACAAGAGGCAGGGGGGTTTGCCAGAGCAGCAAGCAGGTGAGTCCCCAGGAGCCCAGAAAGCACCGCTCCGTGGCTACCACGCAGCGGGAAAGAGAACTTCCTGCTTCGGAGAAACACCGAGTGGGATGTAGGGCAGGGGCTAGGTGAGGCTGGGCGGAGCGGAGATCAGTGCCACGTCTTTGTGCAGAACTGCTAAAAACTAAAAGCCACAAAACCCTGCAGTGGGGATTTGGCCATTCACAGAGAGGGTATTCACAGAGGGGGCCCAAACTCTCCTGGAGCCGCCAGGGCGGAGCGGTGCTTGTGCCAGTGCTGAGGCCGCTCAGCGGCCTCAAATGCAGGAGAGCGCGGGCGCCTCGAAAGCCAGCAAGGCCGGGCCGCTACAAGCGGAGCGCTGGAGCAGGAGCCAGGCGTGACGGCAGCAGGGCCGGCCCCGAGGGCTCTCCCTGCAGGATGGGACGAGCTGCGCCTCAACCGGCCGCCTGGGAAGTCCCTCCAGGGATGGCTGCTCGGGAAGCAGCTGCTTTGCCCTGGGAAGGCTGCCCACCTCCCGGGCTGCAAAAATTAAAGGTGGCTCCGCTGTGAGGCAGCTCCCAGCTCCAGCTGGTCCCAAGGCCGCCTGGGGAGTCGAGCCCTTCGGAGATGCCTGCTGGGGCTCAGTCAGGGCTTGTGGGGGGACACAGGTCCTGTTCCCACCTCTTGGCTGGATGCTTTTGAGGAACAAGCAAAAGCGCTTTCCGCTATAGCGGTCCCTGCTGAGGCCACTCAGGAGAAGCCGTGGCCACGCGTGAGGATGTCCTGGATGACACCACTGCATCTGGCTGGTCTTTCGCAAGAGCCGTGGAGGCTGATCAGAGGCAGGTGGAAGCAGAGCTGAAACGTTCCTGGGCCAAGCGGTGGCCGCGGGGCTTATGCAACATGCCGGGCCGATGGGGAAGGTGCAGGGCGACACGCGCCCCTCGGGAGCGCTGCGGCGCTCACGCTGTTCATGGGCGCTCGCCGAGACCTTTGGACAAGAAGCGGTGCGCTTGGACGTGGCTCATGGTAAGGTCAAGGCCGCTCCCAAGGAAAAGGGAGCCATTCCAAAAGCAGGAACTCACCTCCGGCGCCTGACCCACTGCAGGGAATTTCCACTGAGAAAAAATCAAAATTGCGGCTGCAGGGACCTGGCCCGCTCCCCGGACACTCGCGCAGCTGCAGCTTTGCAGGACTCTGCTCCTGTTACGGAAGGTTTGTTTGTGGATTTGCTAACATTGCAAAACCATGGCCCAGGCAGGGTGACGGGGGAGAGCATTTCAGTGGCCGGTGGAATGAGAGGTCACGGTTTCAGTGCAAATCCCCTCCAGGGCCTAGGTCTACAGCAAGTATTCACAAGTGCTTGCTCAGGGGGACCGCTATGGTGAGGGTAGACGGTGCATCCCTGCAAGAGCTCTGGGGGCTGAGGATTCCCACGTGCAAGTTGGCCCAGCCTTGAGAAAAAAATACGGAGGAGACACTCATTTCCTCTCTTCTTGCTTGCCAATGTGCAAATGCTTCTGGTTCACCCAGGGGAATTGTGGAGGGGAAACGCAACATGGAGTATATACGCTCCCAAACAAACCTGCATGAAAAAGCGTGTCCCAAAGAGGATTGTAGGAGGGTGCACTGGAGAATGAGCTGGAAAACCCTGCGGAGAATCAAGAGAAACGTGTTCTGGTATGGTGAGAAAGTCTGGAGGTAGGGACAAAATTCTATGGAAAAGATGCAGTGTGTGGAAACAACCTGGGCTGCGCCTTGTTGGAAGATGTTTGGAATTGGAGAATTTGAGATTAGTATTTTCAAAATGGCAGATGTTTTGGATCATACTGGATTTATGTACATTCCCCTCCCTCTCCCCCAAAAAAACATTAGCCAGGCTAAGGAAAAAAGCCTATGGGTAAGATTTGGTAAGGATGTAGAGAACATGTGCAGGAAATTAATGCTCTTATTAATTAAAATTAATGCAAGGAAAGCTCCTATAGAAACACAGAGACTCCGTGAAGCAATATCTCACAGTGCTTTTAATGGGCTGCACTGGTGGTGAACTTGAGTTTCTGTCTGAAGCAGATTCTGGTAGCTGCAGACTATTTCACAAGCTGCCTTGAGGCGCATGCATTGGGACACTCATGCCAGATGTCCTAGTGAAAGATGTCCTCTCCCTCCAAGTCCTAGGAGGTATGGGAGGAGGATTGCACAAAGCTCAAGGGAGGAACACTGAATCCAGAATATTTCAGCAGATCTGTGAGGTGGTTGGGATCCCTGAAACATCTCCATGTGACCACAGCCCGAGGGACTAGTGGGAGGTGTTCCTGCCGACTTTGGCAGTTAACTGAATTCCTCCTTAAAATTGCATCGAGCGGGAAGACCCAGCATATCCCACCCTGTTTGGAATAACAACAGGCCCCAAGAGCAAAACACCTCCCAGCCTTCCTCACTATCTGGAGGACAAGCTCAGAAAGAATAAGAGCAAGACTGTATAGCACAGACCAGAGTATTTATGGTGCTGTGCAGAGCAAAGTGGGGTCCTGAAATCAAATCCAGCGCTATCTAATGAAACCATTAGAAAATGTGGTAGGATTTGAGAACTTCAGGGCTTCCCTCTGCTCTTCTGTGAAGATGTTGTTGTAAAAAGTGGAGGCCAAAGCTGAGGCCCAGCACAGCATGGGCAGAGCAGCCAGCACCCCAAGAGGACGAAGGCGTTTGGAGTGCGTGCTGCAAGCGACTGCCTGGGAGGGAATCAAGGAGCAGAAAGCGACAAGAAAGGGGAGCAAAAGAGTTTTAGCGATAAGAAAATACCTCCTCAATGAAGCATAGTGTGTAATTAGAGATAAGAAAGAATATGTCATTCATCATTTCTAAAAAGATTTTCCTCTGATCTCGTCAGGGCAGATTTGTTTGAGCCTGGTTGTTTCTGGTGGCACCTGGGCCAAGGGGATGGTTGGGACAGCCGGTGGTGCAAGGTGCTAATGCCCCCCAAGTCCCGAGAACATGAAGGACATGCCTTGCTCCAGGTGGGACAGCTGCCAGCCCTGTGAAAGCAGCAAGTGCCTGCACCCTAGACGGTGACTGCCAACAGGTAAGTGCAGAGAAGCTGCAAGAAAGCAGAAAGCAGGAAAAGAAAGTAGGAAAATCCCATGATGCAGATCTACTCATATCTACTCCCATCTGCACTCCCAGGTGCAGATGCTACTCAGGGCTGGCTGGATCAAAGCAGAGGCCCAGGCTCCCCTTGCTGGGTTCAGGGGAAGAAAACTTGCCATGTTTTTATGAAACAGGGCTCTGATGAGAGAAACTCTTCTCTGAACAGAGATAAGCTTCAAGAACTCAAATTTCTGGCTAATCTTTTGGGGCAGGAGACATGAGAGCACTCTGTTTCACTGTAGACCTTCTGCCTTACCACCAGGCCACCCTGCTTGTCTTCTTGTTGCATTACAAGGGTGTATAAAGGCAGGCAGACCTGGAGCAGCACCAGCAGTGCTGAGCTTTTACCCTGGAAGGACAGACAGATGCCACAGGTTGTCTATTGGCACCCACGTGCTTCTGCCATCACCCAGGATCCACCTCAGGTATGCATGCATGGGAAAAGCTCGCCGCCTCTTACCATAAGCAGATGCCACCGAACAGAAAACGTGTCCTGTTTCCTGATGCCACAGGGTAGGTACTGACTGTGGCCAAGCCCCAGATTGCACATAGGACACAGCACAGACACCGACATGGGCACTGAAGGAAGAGCACACACGCATTTTATAGTCACTAGCAACCTGCCAGCGCAAAGGGCAGCCCTCAGACCCATCCTAATTTTCCATGGAGCATCCCAGGGTGCCTCCAGACTTGAACCGCGCAAGCAATTCCCCCTGGATTGCCGTGCCCTATTCCCTGCTCTGTCCGGGGTGACTGGGGAGGCACACGGTGCCGTGGAGCCAACCCCCCACGCCACGTGCAGGGCTCTTGGAGTGTCTGCAAATGCGGCTTGGCAGCGATCGCACGCCCGCGGCGTTATTCATCTCCCCTCCGCTTCATCGGCCCGCCGCCGCCGCCGGGGCTCGAGCACCGGCTGCGCGCCGCTGCTGGCAGCCCGGCCGGCTCCCCGCCGTCGCGGGGGCACTCGCCGCCTCTTGCATAAGCAGGTTTCCCGGCGGCTCGCTTTTATGGTGGAGGATTTTGCACGAGTCTCTCAAAATCAGCTCTGGTTAACTCGTCTGCTCCTTGACGTCCTGCTGGGAAGCTATTGCGTGGACCCCTTTAAGCTGGAGGCAGCTGGGCTTTAAACGTGGCAAGGGGGCCAGGCTGCGGCCAGGCAAATGTTTTCTTTCTGCGGTCAGCAAGCAGAACCCAGCGTGGAGCCCCTGCCCACCCGGGCCGTGCCACCATGGTTGCCCACCATGTCCGCCAGCTGGATGGAGGGGAAGTGGCGCTGCCGCCGCTCCTGCCTCCAGGCAGCCCCGGAAAGGGTTCAAAACCTTGGAGTTGGCTCAGGAGCCAGGGATGTCCGTCACAGGGCAGGCAGCAGATCCCCATGAGGCTCTTCCACCATCAGGAGAGGAGAAGGCAGATCTGTTCTATTAGTTTCTTTCCTTGAATTCTGCCCCCCACCTTGTCCCATGATTTTGCTGTGGCAGCTGTGGCAATGCTGAGCCCACAGGAGCTCTGCAAAACGGTCCGGGCCCAACCTCATCTTTCACAAGGCAGCCCAGCTGGTGGCTTCATGGTGTGACCCGTGCCCCTCTTCAGCGCACCCGGTGTGTGCAGTTTTGAGCTGGGCAACAGGCTTGTCCAAAACTTGACTCCTTGAGGAGCAGGGGCGCTGGGATGTACAGGTGTCTCCTCTGCGACCTGGCGTGGTCAGTGAGTCTGCGGCGCTGGAGGCGCTGCTCATCCCCATCCCCCAGCACCGCAAACCCAGGGCAGCCAGAAAACCTGGATGCTTATAATTTTCTCCTTTTTGTGGATTCATATTTCATGTTCTTTTTTGATTTCAAGCGCCATTTTCAGGGGTAGGCAAAACCATCCAGAGGAGTTCCCTGAGGTACCTATGCATCGGGTGCCCTTGGTGGCCTCGCTGTTCACCTTGGCACCCTGTTATCTGCCACCAAGGGCTTCAGGCAGGCCAGACAGAAAACCCCCCTGACCACAGGGCCATGAGGCAAAGCTTCACAAGGGAAGTGCTTCACAATCTCCGCCGGCCTGTCCCAATAGCAGCACCTCCTGCCAGGGCAGGAACAGCTGGAGGAGCCCCCAGACGGGCCCAGAAACCAGGGCTTCTGGCTGGGGTTGGTTGTGTCTACAGCAAGCAACCCCGCCTGGGCCCAAGGCCTTGGTGAGGTTCACAGCAGAGGGAAAAGCCCCTCGTGGGTGCAGGTATCAAAGCCCAGAGGTTTCCTCCTTCCCCCTCAGCGTGGTGGCAGGATGGCGCCGCCTGCGCTGCAGGAAGGGGCAGGAGGCGCCCGCGCCGCGACCGGCGCAGGAAGGGGCAAAGAAACACAAAAAAAGGTCTCAGGCCAGTGCATTTCGAGGAGCTCTTAGCCCATGTCGGGACGAGTTTCTGACTCTGAAGAGAGTAGACAGAGGTACCCAAATCTACTTGCAATTCCCCTCCCAAGTTTGCTTAAGAGTAAATGAAGACGTTACGCAGAGCCAGCTGACCAAAAACCCCGTCGTTGCAGGCAAGGCTAATGCAATTATCATTCTTACCCATATTGTCATGCAGTTAGTCCCGCTGAGCCGGGCGCTCAACTGTCCTGATTTTTCATCATGAATTCTCTTTATTCCTCTTCAAGTATTACTTCTGATTAAGGGCTGTGATTCGAGAAGCTTAATGGCAGATTTTAAAGTGACAGCTGATTTTTCCTTCAGCAAGTTGGTTTTGTACGGGTAAGCTGTTACATTGCATTGATGTATTTTACACTCCTTTTTTTCTCTTTTTTGGTTTCCTTTGTAAGAAGGAGGATTCTTCTCAATCCTTCTGCAAATGCTTGTGCAATAAGCCCTCTTGCAGGTGCTACTGTTCGTGGCGGGGGGAGGGACATGGAGTGGAAGTAGGAACCAGGAGTGCGAATTCCCCTTGCGATCCAGCTCACATGCCTAGAGGGAATTAGAATTCCTCGCATGCCTCCTCACACAGTGGGACCCAGGAGTGCTGGAACTCCTGCATTGGGCTCCCCGCTCATCCGCACCAGCATCCTGTCCCCGAGGGTGCCCAGGTGCACAGCAAAGCAGGTACAAGAAACCCCAGAACAGCCAATTATATCTTGGCTATAGGGAAAGATTTTTCGTAACATCAGGCATTTATCACCCTGAAGAATGCCGCTTTCTCTGCCTTCTGCTTTATTATCTCAAATGAGATAACTCTGGATGTATCTGCAGTCTATATAAATGCCCATTTCTTTTTAGCCTTGCTGAACTCAGCAAGCCCTTTTGGCAGCAAATCCCACTCTTGCGACACACTACCATGTGCATCCCTACACTGACCTTCCTGCCGTGATGCACTGCCTGCTTCTGACATCAGATCAAACACCCCCATCTTCCTTCTACCGGAAAATAACCTGGAGCTTCTGGTGGCAACCTCCTTTGGGCTCTGCTCACTCCTCTCTGTATCCCTCAGTCAGTCAGTATCGTTTTTATTAACATCCTCTTCCACCTCCAGGTCAGCCTTCGTGGGAGACCTTTACCACCGCCCTGAACAAGGGTCTCTGCAGCCCTTGAGGCATAAGGCTTTCTACCATACAGGGCATCCTTTTCCCACCTTCCCTGCCGTCTCTCCAGAGCTGCAGATGTGATATGAATTATTCCGTAGCGTGGACAAAGGGAGTTGCGCTACAGATGCAACCACGCTGAAAACAAGAACTGTCCGAGCCGTGCTACTAATGAGCCCTTCCCACCACCCTTTGTTTCACCCAGCGAGGCCAGACCTCCCCCTCGGCTTCCCCATCCCTCTGAGTGCTTTTCTGACACCAGCAGGCCATTGACCTCTCTGTGCAAAGACGGCCGACGCAGCTACAGGCGGCCTTGTTTACGCCACAGACCTTGCTTACAGTAGAAAAATGTAGCCCCAGAATCAGTGGTTGGGTGCTATGGTGCAGACGTAGGGGTGGGTTTGCTCCTTATGCTGCTTGGTGATGGAGTAGATGCAAAAGCAGGAGAGGGATTTTTAGGAACAGTTACAACCATCAGAGAAACAACAACAAAATCTATCATTGACATCGATGTTATGGCACTTCAAGAGCAGCGGGAAGGGAGGCTCCATGAGTGGCATCGCAAAACCAGTTACGTGCACCCAGCTAGGCTTGGTGATGTTTCAGTCCAGAAGTGACCAAAGCCACCAGAGAATGGCTGGGAAACATCACTGCTGCTGGAGGGAACACTGTAAACCCTTTTGTCACTCATCTATTGATTCACGAGATAAAAGGTTGTTTTTTCTTTTACCTTGTGGTTTCAGCTGAAGGCTGGATATCCCCGGAGCCATGTCTAAGGACGTGGCTGCACGTGACTCTGTCTATGTCGAGTGGCCCGTGCTGGCATTAGGCACATGACAGACTGTCAGAGACACCACTGCCATCATTTGAATGTTGGGTGAGCACACCGCAGCTGGAACACCCTGAAAATTGGCATATTATGCGCTCTGCACAGTCTATTGTACTACAGACAGTGCCGGTAGGGTTGCTTGCTATTCAAGGTATTCAACACATCCCATTATATGACCCCATTTTCAGTCAGCTAAAACTTTGCTAAACACTTTGAGGTGATTTTTTTCCATGCTGGATGCCTGCCTCAGACTGACTTTTTCTGAAGGCAAAAATTCAGCCAAACTGGTTTGGCTATTTCCTAGCAAAAAGCACACGAGGCAGGAACAGAAAAAGCTGTTTTTCACCACGCTAAATGTTTCTGGTGACCTTTCTGCTAAACAGCTCCAGCACGGCCCAGCTTTGGAGCTTGAATCTTTCCATCGCATCTGAAGTGGGAATCGTGGTGGTGCCTGGCTGAGGCACCTCCTTGCTGCACTCTGTGGCCCGAAACACCCGACCCCTATGTGTTGCACTGCCGTTTTTCAGCCCTGCTGTTGAGCTGTGTGGCCATCAAAATGATACGGCACCACAGGACTCCTACCTTTCCTTGATTTGAGAAAACCACATCCAGAAAGTTGTGTTATAGATGATTGCAGCTGCACAGTCAAATATGCGGGGGTCCAGAGGCACCAGGATTGAAGTGACCTCAGCAAATGCAATTCACCTTTGGAAAGAGATTTCTGAGAGGCTTGAAAGAGACGTCTGTTGCTACCTGTCTCATTCCAGGCAGGTGGCCTTCCTGTCTGAAGCTTCGTGTAGTTTTAGCTGCACCATATTGATAGCCCGCAGTCTTCTGTTACCTCTTTTTTTTCTTTTTTTTTTTTTTTTAGTATAGTTTGTACAGGAAGTGTTTGATATCCATTGAGGTTTTACAAGTGTTAGTGATGCCGTGTATCCTGAAAGCAGTACTGCTGTGCCCTAAAAGCAGTGTCATTTTGTGCAGCTTGCGCAGCCGTGACATGAAAGGGCGGCCTAGGGCTGAGACCCCAGTTTTGCCCCTGGCCCAGCGGCATTTCTGTGGTGTCTGCACAGGCTTGTGCAGAAGAGGCCCGGCACTGTTGTGCGCTGCATCGTGTGATGGCAGAGGCTCTTCAGGGTGTTTGGGGCCACATAGCCTGACCCGGTCATAAGCTCCTGATATACCAGTCTCTCAGCATCATCTGATCATTCCCAGTATCACCACCCTTGTCAACTGATGTTTATTTTAAAAGTATCTGTACTCAAGAGCTCTCAGCATAGCGACGTTACATGATCAGACAACAGAAGTTCCTGCTGTCTAATATTTTACTGCTGCTACCTCTTCATGCCAAGGGCCTGTGCGCAAAGGAAGGCATCATAGTGCCAAGGCACTTGCCCAGGCCCAGGTGGTTCTGCTTCCAGGTGACCTCGGGCAAGTTTGGGCCCAGCTCAGTGGGCGTATTTAGGTATGAACTTCCCATTGGTATTAGCTGGAGCTAAGTGTCTACATAGTCCCTGGTTCTGCAGCACAGGGGATCCTCAGCCACAGTGGGACCTTGCAGAAGTCACAAGTTCTGGGAGACCATGTGTGGAAACACATGGATAGGGCAAACGTGGATAAACTGCAGTGGAGCAGGACAAGGCCCTATTTGACACAAGTCCTAAGGAATGAGTAACAACAAGTAAGTGCTAATAAATATCCTGGGAGGAGGGAGTGAGAAAAAGACATCTCTGAATCCACTGCATTTATTACATTAAACTTTCAGCCTTGCTTCATTAATACAGTTTTCCTTTTATTTAGTATACAACCCCATGTTTCTCACAGTTATTACCCTCAGCTGCCCAAGGGATTTGTGCAGGTGAGGAGCTTAACTCCCCTGGGTGTAGTTGATTTGGTGGGTAGCACTGACATGAAGTGAGCAGAGTTTGTGGCTAATTAAAACGTCACTCTTTAAAATCAGTTTTGCTAATTACTAATATTTAGCAGCCACATTTTGACTGCAATTTCCACATCCCATGGGGATTTGAACCCTGTTAATTTCCCACTAACTCTCTTGGCACTGTTTAGCATATGAAAATGACCATGAAATTGAAAATCTCTAGTCATTTTGCTTCTTTAGGCATGCATTCTGGCAGTAACGGGGAAAATGTTCAGCACAGGGAAAATGTGACCAGATTCAATCCCTTTCCTCTTTTCTCTCCAGAAGGTGATGGAGCAATCCTGGTCGATCCGGAGGAGGAGCACGGGAGCAAGCCGCACTCGCCACCCCAGGAGCAGGGTGCTTGGAGCTGCCTTTCCCATGCAGACCACACAACACGGGCCCTGAGCTGGCACCAAATAGCATCCGCCTGGTCACCAAATGAGTCAATATCTCTGAAAATCAGCAGCCTGATCTTTTAACTCCTGCTCTTGGCACCAATCAGGAAACGCAGCTACTCCTATGCAGTGTCACACACCAAAACGCCAGCAGGATTAGTGCTAGTGCCCGCGTGTTGTTTCCCAGGCTCCTGCTCCGCTTAATAGACCACACTCCTCAATCCTGTAAGGCAGAAACGTCCTTTACAGGGGACAGAAAAAAGAGGGGCAACCTGAAGAGACCTCTGCTCAGGCAGAGTGCATTTGCAGCACTGCCACACAGTCACAGCCATCCACACACACGTAACACCAGTGTATGAATTTGCAAGAAAAATCGCTCTGTTATTCAGCAATAAAATCTCTAAATCAGTCACTCAGGCAAACTACATAAACATTCAATGTAACAGCAATCAAAAATGCATCAGCTGTTATTTTCTTCTTAACTGGAAAGGGAGTTTCACGTCCTTTCAGTAAGCGCACGTCTTCCCTGATCAATGTTACCTCTTATTCAATAGCTGCAGCCGCTATTTGAGTTCATTCCCATTGCTTGGGTCTTGGCCACCTCGCCACTATCATGGTCGGGCTCTACATATAGTAGTTAAGCTTCATTCTGGGTCTTTCCCAGGTAGCATTTTGTGGCCATCTGTCCTACACAGAGCATCCCACAGCGGATCCTGCACAAACCCTCTCCTGCAGCCCCTCGCCCTCTCCGCACTGAAGGAGGATCCAAAATACTCACTGACCAGGACCCGCTGCCACATCCAGGCACATGAGGAGACCTTTCCTTTCCGAAGCCAGCTGTTCTGCAGACCCACAAAACTACCTTGATCCCGGTGGGATGAGCCTAGCAGCAAGAATTTGTTCTTCTGTATTTGTTTTCCCCATTTGTAAACTGAGCGCCGTAATACTTGCCTAGATCAAAGGGGGTATGGAGAGAATTAAATAATTAATGTATGTAAAGCACTTTGAAAGATGAAAGATGCTATGTAAGTACAAAGTATTAACTACAAAAAAAAAAGAGAAATGGTTATTGATGTAACTCTCCAGTTTATTCTGTAAGAAATGCATGAAATCTAAATAATTGCCACTAACAAATTAAGAGTTAGATTATGCCTTGAAGCGGCTGTGCGGGGTAGCAAGGACTCTTGCCTTCTTCTGCGCCTGAGTTAGGGTTTCTGCCTGAGCAGGGAAGTGGGAACTGCCTCCACCACGGGAGCTGGGAGGAGAAGGGATTTCCTGGCTCACCGGGTCCCTCCAAGCAGCCACGTCATGGACATCAAGTCGAAAATTGATCACATACCGTCTTGGAGCACATTGCGCTTGGGGCTAGCCTGGAGCCTCCCTGCTCCAAGGGTTAGAAACCATCTCCTGACTCCCAGGCTAAATTTGCTAATGGCCACTATATATCCATTTGTCCCTGTGCCAACATTGTTTTCAGTTTAACGCGAGATATTTATAGACCCCATTGCGTACACTCCAACCTTTAATTTTTGTTAGACTGCACAGTCTTGCTCACATTTACCATTTTTTTCATGGCCATGTCACACACTGCCATTTCCCAGTAATCCTGTGACCAGCTAATACGTTTGGGCCTTTCGCTGTTTTTTTTTTTCCGTGTCCCCGAGAAATCCTTACGCTTACGCCTTCCGTGCCAAGCCTTGCATTTGGCACCACCGCGCTTCATCCCATCCCTATTGTTCCCATCCTCAAGGTCACGCAGCTCTTCCTGTCCGATAGCCCGGAGCCTCTCGTGTATTGACAAGCACTCCCATTTTTGTGTCATCAGGAAATTTCATGGCGCTCCTCCCTCTTTTGTGTGTGACGGGCACATATTAACTAAAATCAGTCCTCCAGTAACTCTTGTCTTCCAGACAGACCCCCTTTGAGCACATTTTGCTTTCATCTCCCGCACTGCTGCATCTCGCCTACCTTGCGGGGATGATTGAGAGCCTCCGAAAATGAAAGATGCGGCAAGTTTGTAGGGTTTGCCGGGTTGGAGCCGTGCTTTAAAAGAGGCTGCGTTCCCTTGGGGACGTTGCAAAAGAGAGTCAGAGGTTGCAAAGCACTGACATTTCATAACAGTGCTAAGCCAAGAAAATATAATGCTCAGAGAAGCGCTGGGTGGGAGGGAGTGCTGCTCAGCATCTGGTGGAGCACACGCAGTAATTCTGGCCGCGCAGAACACCTCGTGTCCTTAAGAAGCCTCTCAAATGAAAGGTCACGGGTCTGAGAAGGCTGAAGCAGGGCAGCGCAGAGGAAGCAGCGGCGATGCTGTTACTGCTGATCTGCGTGGGCAGCGAGGGAAGCGCGGCCCGAGCCGAGGTGGCATGCAGAGATGTTGCCCTCTGTTTTGCCCACGATAAAGAACATGCAGCTTTGCTCCTTAAGAAGGTGATCTGTGAATGATTTACAACCGTGCAGGAAGGGAGAGCATGCTGATTCCCGGGAGGAACGAGGTCCTCGTGAGACAGCAGATTACGGCACAGCATGGAGGCAACTCTGTCGTTGCTAGGACGAACGCAGGAGAAGATGAAAAGAAATTAACCCGATGCACTCGGCTCTCCCAGCTCCTGGGCTCAATTTGCAAACCAGCCAAGAGCCAAGGAGAAACCTTGGCCACGCTGAAGTCAGCAGCACACATCCATGAGGCCTAAGGTGTCAACTCGGGTCTTGGGTGCTCACTGCTCCCAGTATAAATCTCTGAGAGAAGCCGGCACTTCATGGGGGATGCCTGATCCAAGGAAAGTAAGGCCCATTTTCCACAGAAAGACTGAGAGCTCTTTGGCAAATTCTAAGCCAGGAGACTGAAATCCTCACAGCTGGGACCTCTGGGGCAGACGGTGCCTTCTCAAAACATGCCAGCACGTATTTCAGGCAACTGCAGTGCCTCTGAGCACATCAGACCTTGAAGTGCAGCTGGGGCTGCGAACAGCTCGGTGAGACTGCCCAGATGCCAACGTGAGAGCTCGCGCCAGCCGCAGACACAAAGCCCCGAGTGTCTGGAGACGCCAGCGAGCCCTCAGAAATGAGATCTATATGCATGTGCAGCACCGGGGTTGTCTGGGTCTTTGGAGCGAGCACCTTGTGAGAGCTGCCTGCAGTGCTACAGCCGCTTGGAAGCACTTTCCTCCTGTGCCTTCTAATGGGTTTGTACAGCGGGACGCGGAAAACGCGCATTAATGAGAGAGATCCGCACCAGGCTGCCGTGATGGACGTGGCTGCAGAGTTACTTCTTGCTTCCCCTTGCAGGGACGCTTTCCTTCAGGTCTTCCCTGTCATTAATGGAGAGCAGGAGCCATCGTCCTCCCCCTTAATCCCCGTCGCCCCCAACCTGAGCGCAAAGCCGCCACGTGCGGGGTTGGCAGCGCTGCTCCGCACGGCCCAACGCAGGTGCTTGAGCCCGGGCGCGTGCGTGTGCATCCCCGCAAGCCGTCAGCCCGGGGAAGAGCACGAATAAGAGGATTTGCCTGTGTTTAACCAGGTAATAATTAACACCCAGTGAGAAGGTCTAATGGCCAGAGCATCTCGTTAATGTGTTTTGACACATGATACCCTCTACGGATACGCTTCAAAGAAGGAGGGAGTGTTTGGAAACAACTCTTCTTCCTGCGTTTTCAAACTCTTTAATTCCATGTAGCAGGGTCCTGAGGATGCTGGGTCGGTACGGAGCTTTTGCTGGAGGGTAGAAGCGCGTATATGAAACGGTGAGGGTGAGGTTTACCTGATGCCTCCTTGTCCCGCAGCTTCTTGCTCCAGCCTGGTTTCGTGGGACTGGCTGTCGCAGCCCCTGAGGATCCCACTGCAGGCCCTGGCGGGCTCAGGGAAAACCGGGGAACGTGACTCACTTGGCGCAAAGGGCACCACCGTCGCAACCGCGCGCCGCATGGGACCGGGCTCCCCGCTGCAAACATCCTCCTCCAGGAAGGATATTCAGGCACGCGCCTCGCTTAAGAACACACTTAATCAGGCCTCTGGGCGCGAGGCGGTAATGATCAGCCTTGTGTTGCCGAGGAAATCCGAGCGGAAGATGTATGACTCCAGGAACGCCAGCCGCTGTCCTCGTTTCATCTCTCCCTTTCTCAAGGAATGCAATTCCCCGTGCAGCAGCCGATCGGCATCCGCAGAGATCCCCAAAGCCGCCCGGGGCTGGCCGTGCTCATGCAGTCGCACTGGCCAAATAACCCCGGCAGCAGCCCCCAGGGAGGTTGCATCCTGCTCGGCACAACCGGCTCACCGGCTGCAGAAAGAAATGCCAAACCGGGGCTGTGTGGGTCGTGTGTCGTGATTGTGCGCCCAAACCTTTCAGGTAATGTCCCCTGCCCAAGCTTCCCCTGCCTTAAAAACTCTGTATTCAGCCTGCGTAGCTGGGATTTTCCAAGGGGACACCAGAGGCTGTGTCTGAGGTGGATTTCCCTGGGGAATATTACAATTCTCTGCCCAGATAGCATGGCCATAAATCCAGCCGCCAGTCTGAATCCATATGCTCAAATCAGGGCTGAAAATTGCAGCGAAGGTCGGGGACACAGGGAGGCAGGCAGCCAAAGAGGAGGCAGCACGGGAGAGCCTGCCCTGCTGCAGCATTGATATGCAGCTGGCAGAGCCGGAGCCAGGAGCACCGCGAAACTGTCGCAGGGATGCGGAGAAGAGAGCCTCACGGTGACAAAACAGCCTGGGCAAGAGGCAGGAAAGCTCAGGTCAGAGAGCGGTGCTGCTAGGGAGGAGGTTTCTTATTTTTTTCCAATTCCCCTAATTGTGTTTTCACTTTGCTTTATTTTTTTTGAGCAATCTGTCTTATTTTCCTCCCTGGGCGCAGCATGAGAGTTATGTGCACAGAAAGAGCCTGAAATCACTTTGTCTCTGGTTTTGTTCTATATATTTTCTGATATAAATATCCAAAGAGGATATTGCTTAACCCATAAAGCAAAGTGACACCATCATTTATTAATAAAGAAGACACACTTGGTTGCTGTTGAATGCCCTAAGCATCTGGAAATAGAGCGCTTCCTCAGAGGGCATCGTCAACCCGTACGTCAAAGGGAAGGTTTCCCTGGTGCCATCTCTGTGTGTGTTCAACATCTGGGTTATTCCCCTCACAAAAGCACGTGGCAGTTCTCAGGGGCCGTTTGCTGGTGATTTCCACAACTTCAGATGTGCCTGTCTTGGTGTCCCACACTGGAGGATTCCCAGTGCAACGAGCGAAGCATCCCCAATGCTAATTCCAGTTCTTCCCTGTGTATTAATTTTACATTTTTTTTAATAGACATCATTAGTTCCCCCCACACATACTAAAATGCGCCTAGACGCAGGTAATCCAGCAGGTGTTTGAGAGGTGTGCGTAGGTGAGCACACATGCAGATGCGTACGCTCTTACACGCACACAGGTGAGCACACATGTGTGTGCACACACCTAAGTGTGCACACATGTGTGCCTCTTGCACACACGCACGTGCGTGCTCACACGTGCACACATGCATGCCTCGCACACATGCACGTGCGTGCACACGCGTGCACACACGCATGCCTCTTGCACACATACATGTGTGTGCTCCCACGTGCACACACACATGCTCCCACGTGCACACACGGGTGCCTCCTGCACCCACACACACGCGTGCTCGCACGCCCCGCGCGCCCGGGGCACTGCCGGTTGTCAGTGCGCTACCCCCCTGGCGCCCCCCTCTTCCCTGGGCTATATGTGGCATTTAGACGCTCCCTCGGACAATCTGCTCCAAATGTTTTCCATATTTGTTCAGCCTCCTGGACTCTCACACCAGGAACAACCCAGCCAGCACCCGAGCGGCGCTTTGGGGGGCAAAAAGCGCACCCCGAACCGAACTCCCCTCACACACGTGAACCCCCCTGGCCATGGGCAAGAAGGAGAAGAAGCCCCCGCGTGCGGGGGGCCAGAAGGGCAGCGGCTCCACGGCGGTGCAGAAGGAGGAGGAGGAAGGCGGCGGGGACCCCAAGGCGGGCGCCGAGGAGGCGCCCCCCACTTGTTGCGGCTGCCGCTTCCCGCTGCTGCCGGCGCTGCTGCAGCTGGCGCTGGGCAGCGCCGTGGCCGCGCTCGGCTTCCTGGCCGCCGCCGTCAGCTCCTCCGTGCCGCTCAGAGACACGCCGCACTGGGCTGGGATCTGTGTAAGCATTGGGAAAGAAAGAGCAAAGAGCAAAAATAATAATAATAATAATAAAAAGGCCTCGGCCCCGCTGCATGATGCTGCTCCGGACTAACCCGCCTGCATGTGCTGCGCCAGGCTCTGACTCGGGGCCCTCATGCCCGTCCCCATGGGCCTGTGGTAAAATGCTCTCGGGAGGCGCCAGCTTTTGCTTTGCAGCGCCGGGTAACACCGTAAAAAGAAAGAAAACATATATGTATATGTATGTATGCGTGCGTATATATATATATGTATATGTGTATATGGTTGTATGTTATCCTACAGGGGCATGGGGCGAGCTATGTTCACAGCAGCAAGAATGCTCTTTTCCTGCTAGAGCAGCACCCGCAGCAAAATGTCCCCAGAAAGGACCCCAAGCTACTCCATGTCGCGGTGATTCAGCTGCTGAGCTGGGGCTGGCGAAGGCCACGGTCGGGGCTGCCCGGCGCCCGCGGCGTCACAGGCATCGTCCTGTGAAACACCGAGCCTGAAACCTCCTCGTTTCGGGCGAATTTCGCCTGAAATCCGTGGGGCATTAGTCAGAAACCAAAGGAAAGGTGTCTCTGGGCAGAAAGCAAGGATGCCAAGTGATTTACCACTTCTGCTTCAGTGCGAATAACCTATTCCCTTTAATCCGTTACCCAAGTGGGCCAGGGTAACAAATGCGGATCCATCTCTCATTGATGTTGTTGTGCCTTTGTCTCAAAAATTACAAAAAAAAAAAAAAAAAAAAAAAAGTTCACTGGATGCATTATCATGAGTTTTTAGCCTCCCAAACTCCTTTGGGAATTTTTGCCTCTCCTGGCAGCCTGTTGCTCGGATGCATGAGCTGTTCGTTGCCGTTGGCTGGTTGCAGGTGCGTTAAATGCATCCTGGTGATTTGCTGGCGTTGGTGAGCCCGGTGCTCCTCTGGCCCCGCAGGGATTTGCTGTACCTGTAGCCGAGCCGGTCAGCGTGCACATCAGCACATTGAGCGAAGGCAGCGCGTGCTGCTCCGAATGATCCCCTGCCAATGGGGGATCCATAATTGGGAAGTCTCCCCGGCTCGAGCAGCGGCCAGCGGAGCCCATTCCATACTGATACATACATGGGGGCCGATTGACTATGTGAAGCCCCTGAAATGTGTTCTCTTTCAAAGCCTGAAAGCAGAGAGACACTTTCTTGTTCATCCTGGCCCCTTGCTGTGTTTTTTTTCCTGTTGCTTTTGACTCCTCTTCCTGCAGCAATTGTGGAGGTGGCTTTCAGGCAAGCTTCACCTCCCGCACCGGCCCGCTGGGTTTCTACCTTGCGCCTGTTATTAGGGAGGCCAATTTCACTTTTTAATAAAAGGTGGCGGTTAAGAACCGGCACCATCAAAGCAGCTAATGGAAGCTGCGTTTGAACAGACATGCATTTTCTATACAGGCTTCCTTCAGCTAGCCACGGGCAGACATCAAAAGCTTTGGGGGACGACTGCCCCAAAGAAGAGCCTCCAAGTTTAGGTATTTAACTGGGATCATCTATAAACTATGTGAAACTTGGGTGATGCATACCAAGGTGCCACGTGCTCTGGGGTTTCCAGGGCTTCCTTATAGCTGGGTCTGGAGCCCGCCCCAGAGCTTGCTGCTACTAAATCTCAGCACTTTCTCAGAGTAACTCTACATGCATGTCCGATTTACGGAAACTCATACTTTTTTGTTTGGTTGGTTTAATTTTTGTGTATCAGGTATAAATGGAAAACTTTGATGGGGAAAAAATTGTTGGAATTTCACCTTTCGCAACGATCTGAGCAGGCAGCTCTGCTCCAAAAGGCCACGTGATACCTGCTCAAGCGCAGATCTAACGTGGGACCCCACCACGTTTTAGCACCGGAGCAGCCGCAGCCTCGGCGTCAGGGAGGGAGGCAGCCCGTGCAAAAAGTCTGGCTGGAGCTTGGGAGGGGACGTTGTGTGGACAGGTCTCCTCAGCCCAGGGCACCTTTTGAGTCTGCAGTGATGACGGCTTTCCATAGCTTCACAGCCAAGGGCACATGGGTTCTGCAATCCTCGGATTTAGCCACGCTACGCTTTCCATGTTATGTGTTATCTGGGAACAATATTATTATCGCAGCTATTATTTCTGAGAGTAATTTATATACAACCAGGGTGTCCTTCAATCTCATGAGAAATCTGTAAGAGGGAATATCCCATTAAGGAGTATTATCTCTTTGGGGCAGTTTGGTTTCTTCTATCTGTGTGGGCGAGGCCTGAGGCTGATGAAAGCTAGTGGTCAAGGCAGCCTGTAGCAATAGCAACCTGCTTTGGTCATGGTCTCCTCAAAGCTCATAAAGTGAATGAGCAGCAGTGCGACACTGCACAGTGCAACAGTGCAGAACAGAGCAGCAGTGTCGCTGCCTGTAATACTGCATGCCGCTGTCTGCCATCAGAATTGACCGTCTTTCAGAAGGGCAAAGCCAACAGGAACATTTTCCTTCTTGCATCTATGTCTACGTCCCCCAGGACTGTTAAACTCTGAGGTTTCCTTGGGCTCAAGGATGGGAAATAAGTCTTCGCCGTATCTGATAAGGTCAGTGATCCATCAAGCCATGTATCTCCTCTGATGATAAGCCAGAGACTTCAGAGACTCCTAGCAGAGATCATTTCTTTATCCTTATCCCTCAAACAGATCCATAGAGACCTGAAGTGAGAAACTATAAAACAGCTTGCCCATCAAGGAAATTTCTTCCTAATTCTGGTTAGAGTTGGGTTTTCCTTTTGAGTTTGCCTTCCTATCTAAGCAGGAACAGCCTGCCCGTTGCACCCTTGGTCCCAGCAGTGCTGTGTGGTGTTATGCTGAATGCGTCTGAGAGGAAGTTTCCTCCTTGGAGTTCACTTTTTGACCTGCAAAGATTCTTGCAGGAGGTTCTTGCTAACCAGTCCTAGGTATAAAGCGTACAAGTTACACTACACCTGTGTGTGAGCACTGCAGCACTTGTCTTGTAGCATGGCCTAGGCCCAAGGTACCCTTCAAACAAGATTTTTCTCTCCTTCATTATCCTCTTCATGGAAGTTTGTAGATCTTCTGCTTTACCAGCCTCAAGGACCAAGACTCCCAAGACTCCCAAATGCCCAGGACATCCTGGGAGGAAGCAGCATTTTGCTGGAGAAAGCCACCTATTTTAGAGCAATGCTTGGTCTTAAATAGTAGCGACAACAACAAAACAGTCTGACAAGTGTAAAAGGGAGAGATAGAGACAGATTAGAGCAATCTGTGGTTTTGGAAGCTGTCGAAACAGAGCAAACCACATTAGCACGTCAGTGTGCAAAGCTAATGAACGCAAACCGCAGCGGAAGCGTGTGCCCTACATGTTCGTGTTTCCCCCAGTTATGGATATTGCATAACCTTATTCACTGTGTCCGTGAGGGCTCCCCGTATCTCTCACACACCTTGTGCCCAGCCCCGACGCAGCCAGGCACATGGGTGCCATGAGCTTCCCTACAAACCAAGCTCAGCTCCTGCGGCCCCGCTTTGTCATGGCTGCTTTTCTCCTTCTGAAGACCGTGAGCTATTTTTCTCACCTGCAGTTATTTCCAGAACTGGAGTTCAACTCATATATTGGTTATTTTTGCTGTGTTTTAACACAAAGCTATTTCTGGGGTCACTCTATAGGCCTCCGATCTTCCAGCGTAATGCAAGGTGGTCCACTGCTCCCCACCAAAAAGAAATCATGTTCAGACTTTTCAGAAAGATAAACCTGGAATTTTTCAGCTAGCTCTTGTAAGTGGCTGGTTTCACCAGCTTGCAGACTGGGTGGATTTCACAGGGCGTGCAGTAAGCAAAATTAAATCTGTGCCCTTCTTAAATGCATCTGTATCACGTTCAGGTCTTTTTCTAGATGAGACTTTTCTAAATTTAAATTCTTTCCCTGGATAACCTTTCATGTCATCCCCTTCTCAGCAAAGGGTGTGTTAGTCTGCCGGGACAATTTCGAAGCGAACTTGAATGGAAACGTCCCCGGCTTCAAAAATGTGCCTCTCTCGATTTGCAGATTAGGGTTGCAGGAGCTGATCTAATTAACCGTTCTTCAGCAGCTCACACCGAATCTGTTTTATTTGTATAACAAATGCACGTTGACGGATGGCAAGGGAGTGCTAGGGAGGTTCATCTGCGATTCACGTTGGGTGCTGAGTCCATAGGGCAGACGATGCTGGTGCCCCACGCGGTCGCAAAGCGGCCGAAGCGCCGGTGTGCAGCGGTACCGAGCGGTAAAACGCACCCGAGCAAGTCGCTGCCGTCGCCCTCTGCTATAACGCAGCCGCGTTAGTCTGAACGAATATTTACCAAAGGATTTCTATAGTCATTCTATTACACTTCACAGGCGTAAATCAAAAGCGATCTATTAATAATGTATAAAATTGAAATACACAAGCTGTTTTCTGTATAAATGTTCCCCACTTCAGTTCGCTCCAGTGAGGGAATTATCCTTTACAGAACAGAAATGTACAACATATATGGGTCAGAGGCCTCAGCAGTGTTGCTTTTTACTGCCACTCACAGAAATACACTTGGCACTTTTTCCTTCACATGTCTGATTTAGAAAAAAAAAAGCATTGGACTATTCCTGTGAAGGTGGTGGTTGAGCCTTCTGAAATACCCTGCTCGAGCCTTGCTTGAATCCCGACCCCATGTAATCCTTCATAAATACCTACATAATATAATGCCTCTCCAAATATCTCTGAGCACGGGCTTTAAATCTCATGGGGAACAGCGCGGGTGGGATGGAGAGCCTTGGCCATGACGCTCTCGCCTAACATTTCGGGAGCACCAGGCCTGACCGCGGTGCATGGAAAGCCAGGAGCGGTGTTGACCCAAGTTGTTTGCGGTGCCCATGAGCCATGACTGTCATAGCTGGGGAAGTTTATCATCTGGGCATTGCTAAAGCTATGATGTCCTTAAGATTGAAGCTTGATGAGGATGCTAATTGAATTAAAAGATTAATATGTGGTACCAGGGACGCAGGCAATTAATCCTTGCAAAGTGAAGTGTTTGAGTCACACAGATGCACCAGAGAAGGGGGAAAAACTGCCCTGAAGGACCTTTGGCAAGAAAGGTTGTTCCCCTCACCCCACAACAGCCCTGTCAACTACTGCTGTCAACAACAAAAAGAAGAAAACAAATAAATGGGAGGCTGTGTGCAAGTCACAGGACCAGAATATAAATACGCATGACATGGAAAGGAGTAAATAATACTGACGCTTCTTTAGAAATGTTCTCAGGCAATACTTCCTATGCGTGTCCTACCAAAGCGACATGAAATAAAGCTGTGTGAGGAGGAGTGTTATCAATCACGCGGGTTCTTGAGGGACGTGACTGGCTGTGCTTTGCAGTGCGCTTCGCCTTTCCCAGGGCTACCGTCTAGCTGCTCGCAATGTCGATAAGAAGTCTGGTATCTAATTCGTAAAACTGCCAGAGGAACGGGTTCCTCTGTGAGTATCTGCGTGCGCTTTCCCATCCACGACCAACAGTGTCCTGTAAAACTCACCAAAGCGAACGGAGTTCTCAAGACCTTCAAGAGTTGCGCTCAAGGATTGTGTTAAGGTCTCCTGAGGACAGCCCAGTGTGGTGGTTCCCAAACTGCATGTTGAGGCCACCAGCAGGGGCGCAGGTGGAGCCACCCATCCTCCTGGTCCCCAAACCAAGGACGTGGGGACAAGGCATGCAGCTTTGGCCTCTGGGTCTGCCCTGGTGTCCTGGTGAGAGCTCATCCCTCCTCACAAGGGCATCCAAAAGGATGAAGTTCACCGTGCAACTGCGAACATGCTTTGGCTTGAATACTTGTTGGGTTGCAATGCAACGTAGAAGGGAGTTTTGTTTTGAAAAACATTTTGTTTTCAACTTTGATATGTTTTGCATTTCCTTCCTTGCAGGTTTGCGTGGTATCCTTGGTTGGATTTGTCATGCTCTGCATTTCATACCAACCTGATGAGAAGACATGCATGCAGTTCACAATAAAGGTACCTAGATATTTGTTTTCTTATTCTTTTTCCTCTCACACCATTAAACACAACCAGAAAAGGTGGTGACTAGATGAAAAGGAGTGAGAGTGTACCTGAAATGCAAGAATGGTGTTCTTCTCCGGTGTTTTCCAGTCAGATAGGGAAGAAGCTGCAGCCTATAGAGAGGAATAGTAATAAATATTTGAAATATTCAAAAATAGAGCAAGATAGCTTTTTATTTGCCATATTTTAAGCCTCTCATAGCTATTCAGATCCATGGAACTAGGATAATCTGGGGAGTGCTGAGTGAAAGATTGGGGGTTACTGATTAAGCAGAGACGTAGAGAGCTGGGTAAGCAGAAGTTCACGATAGAAAAGATCCACTGAAATTAAGTTTAAATGAATTTTACTGTACCTGTCTCGGGGTATTACGCAATTTGAGAGTCCACTCAGCATCTTCCCTACTGTTTTACTGCTCACTAGGAAATACAAAGCTGACTGCGCAAGCACAGGTCGATCCAAAAGAGCACAGCGCTAGCAAACCCGGGAAAAGCGTTAGCAAGCCCCAGGCACAGGCATTTCACCACAGAGGAAATTCCCTCCCAAGCGCAGCTGGAGAGGCAGAGCCACCTCTACTGCATCCCACCACCGTCCCCAGACCACTGCGTGGGCACTCGTGGGTGACCAGGAGGGACACGGCCCAATGCTTGTCCTTGGGGGGATGTTCTCAGCACCATTTAGCTGAATGGTTTTCCATTATCATTATTATTATTATTATTATTATTATTATTATTATTATTATTATTATTATGAGGGCTTTTGTTATTTTGCAGGCATGTAATAACCAGGAAAACCACACACACACACAATGCCCCAAAACAACGATATTAACTGGAAAAAGTAGAAGGAAGTCAAATGCAAGGAGCAGATTTTCCAAAGCTGGCAATCACTCTCTCTTAGAAATTAAGCCCAAATGTGTCTTGTGCCTCTATAAAGCTCCTCCTGCTCTCATAAAAACAATGTGGAGCGATGGTTTCTGCATGTTGCTTGCATTTGGCTCCTTGTCCCATCACCTTTGCCCATGCAAGGAAAGGCAGGAAAACACAGCTCTTCCACCCAAAGAAGACATGGGTGCTCTCCTCCAGGGCTCTGATCACATTATAAAGGGAAAAGTCTTTCAAAAGACTGTTGGCAAAAAAAGAAAAATCTGAAATTCTTCTGCACCCTTCCTGTCCTGTCTGCTGATCTTTGACATGTCACTCTGCCCTGTGTCACGCTGTCCTGATTGAGGAGGACAAGCTGCTGCTCTCGGACCTCATCATATGTTGCTTCATCCCGCTTCCTTTTTCTCCTTCTATTTAAGTAGCCATCACCATGCCCATGTCTCTGAAGCTGTTAAACGCCCCCCTCCCCCCCCCTTTTTTTTTTCTAGTGGCAAACTCTAGCTGGTGGGCAGAGCCATGCGGCTGTATTTGCCATGTTCAAGTTGCCACTGGGTCTGGCATGCTGTGATGGGATCCAGCCCTCGCTGCCCTGTCCTCCTTCCCAGGCGGGATTTGCACTTGCCTCACCTTTGGTATTTGGAAACAGAGGGATCGTTTCCAGCTGCTCGCCAAGGGAGGCCTCTGCAAACATCTGGGGAGGGTCATAAGCTGCGTGGGAACGGCCCTGTGTCCCCAGGGGCCTCCGTTCGCTCCCGCGTACACTGCAAGGGTTTCTGAGGCTGCAAGGGCTCGGGCTGCTCCTTCCCTGCTCTGGTGACAGCTGGCAGCTAAATGCAAGGCCTGCTAAGGGAGAATCAGATGGTGGTGGCGTCTCCACTTAATATCTCTGGGACTGATCTGAATGCCGGGGACCTCCCCGGGCATTCCCACACCCCACTGGGACACCCAGAGCCCAACTGGGTGTCACAACATTTGGTTCTCAGGGAAGAGCAATATTCACCCATGTTTGTGCATCTTTTAAACTGCCGTAAATTGCTGCATCTTTATTAAGTGATTTCTATTAATCAGTAGCCCTCCATTTTCTGTGTGCTTTATACCAGCAGGCTTCCTCTTTTTCTAATTCCACCTTTGCCACGGACCTTTACCAAGAAAGCTGCAGGGGTGAAGTAATTGCGTTGAATAAAAGTCACCCTCATTTTGAAGCTGCTCATGGCTTAAGACTGCAGGGGAAGTCATTAAATTGAACAGTAGCCCAGACTTAAAAATGAAGATCTTGCTGTAAAGATTCACTTATTTGGGGAAGAAAATGTATATACAGCTTCAAGAGCACTTTTTTTTTTTTTTTTCTCTCTAAACTGGCAACTGAAATGGGAAGATTAATTCACACTATAGATGATAGTGGAAAAATACACCAAGACTGTGAGTTTTATCAAGACATACAAACCTGGCATCTCAAGGTCATAAAAATGCTTTTACATTGATAGTTTCCTTGTGGTATCAAGGTTAATAGAAGAGAGAAAGAGAGAGGGGATAAAAGCTGCTGTTTAAAATAACTGATTACCAGCCACTCCGTGTACCTGGCAGCTAAGGCACCAAGCAGTATAAATGTTTCGTCCGTGCTGAGCAGAGCCAAAAATGCTCTTTTGACTAAACACAGAGGTTGCCTTCGACATGCACTCACACCCGTCTGCATGCAGCGCCTCAGCTACCAGAGACAAGGCAAGTGTGGGTGCTCTGGCACCCCGAGGTCCCCAGGGCAGCCCGAAGCAGCACAGGGTCGAGGGACCAGGTGTGGGGAGCACATTCAGCCATCCCCAAGCCACCTGCGTTCCCGTTTTGTGGGAGCACACGAGCAGCACGCTGGTCGGCTGCGGGCTGGGGGTTAGCCGCCCCCGGCCTGCCTGGTGTGCAGGTGCTCGGGTTTGTGGCAGCGGGTGATTGCAGCACGCGCTGTGCTGCAGAGGCAGAGATTTCCTGGCACTCGTGCGGGGCCTTCAGATTGCAGTGCTGCGCTGCTGTCAAGCATGCAAGGCAGAGAGGCCGGTCCTGGGCTGCCTGTAACCTGCTGAACTCGGCCTCACTGGGGACTTGGAGCCAGCTTGCCATTTCAGAGCAGGTAGTACCTGCATTCCCTGTAAAATATATGCGCTCCTCCTTCTCCACACAGCTGGAAAAAAACTGTTTTTTTTCCCTTTTTTCTTTCCTCTTTTTGCTTTCTTCCAGCTCCTGTATTTCCTGCTGAGCGCCCTGGGCCTGGCGGTGTGCGTCCTGGCGGTGGCTTTTGCGGCGCACCGCTACGTGCAGATGACGCAGTTCACCTGCGACGCCGTCCTCGAGTCCTGCCGCTGCAAAGCGGACGCGGAGGACCCCCTGGGCAGGACCTTCGTTTACGAGGACGCGGCCGACTGCAGCAGCGTCACGGGCACCCTCCACCTCTACCTGCTCCTGCAGATGGTGCTCAACGCGGTGGCAGCCGTCGTGTGCCTCGCCGCCTGCTTCGTCATGTGGAAGCACCGCTACCAGGTTTTCTACGTGGGCGTCCGCTTCTACCCCCTGAGGGCCCCCCAAGCGCAGCAGCACAAAGTATAGGGTAGGGGCTGGGGAGAGGAAGGGTGTTAGGGTGCTGCCACCACAGGCACCACCAATAGATGAGCGTTTATAAGATTTCTGATAAGGAAAAGCATTCACACTTTTTTAATGAATTTATTTTTGCGGTCATTTTCTAAGAGCGATGCATGTGGCTGAGATCACGAAAGGCCCCTTGGGAGGCTACCTGCAGGTCACACAAGGCCCTAAAGGTGCAGCTGCCCAAATATTGACCAAAGAGTTCCTTTAATAGCCATAGACAATCTGAGAGCTTAAAACTCGTTGCAAATCCATCTGCAGGGCCATAGCTATTAAGGCATAGGGACGACTTCCTTCGCTGGTGGGAATCTGCTCCTTGCCTTCAGAGAAGCCCTACTGATTCCTACCAGAGTAGGATCTGGTCCAAAATGCTTAATTATAATTACTCCAGTCATTTTTAAGGAATATATTGAATTGGGTTCGTCTTCGGTTCTCCGGGTATAATCTACACTGCCTTGATGGGGATTTACCACACAGATACGTGCCAAGGGAGGTCAGGACCTCTTCAAACACAGACCAGCAGGAAAAGCGAACCAGCTGATGACTGCAGTATAAAATATGCGGTGTACAGATATCTGAGCGTGACTAATGATGTAGGTTACCTAATCCAGCTAGTAATTAACAGCCAATTACTATGTTGACTAACAGTCATTCGTTGGGCCCCACTTAAGACCCCATACAAGGGCTTGATTTCTGAAGAGGGAGTGCTCAGCACTTTGTGAGAAAGGATCGATGCAAGAAACCTCAAGCTGAGCTCCTAAAACGGAGGCCCCTAAATCACTGGTCACGTTGAAAACAGTGTTGACACTGTTAGAATTGCAGGCTCCCAAACCCGGCGTCTCGCCAGTTCCACCAATTATGCTCAAAGCACAAAAGGCCAAATGCATTTTTGGTGTAACTGCGCTGAAGACAATCAGCCTCACACACCAGCGGTGGACGTGGGCCAGCAGCCCTGAAAGATATATCCCTGCAACAATAAGTGGTTTTTAAAACGGGGTGGAGGGAGGGAAGCAAGAAGAGACTGCCAGTCTCCCAGAGACATCATTTATAATAACGAGGGCAAGAGAATAATGATTTTTTAATAAGCAGCACAGAATAACAAACTGCATCCAAACAGCGCCTTTTCTTTTTTTTTTTCTTTTCACTCCGAAAGCGTGGCTCTAGCAGTGCTGTGCGAGTTATTAGCCCGATGCTGGGACAGGCAGGTTGACCTGTCCCCTGGGCAGGCAGCCCCACTCGCACAGCACGGGCTGCCGCCCCGGCCCAGCCGCCCCCTGCGCTGCCCCACGGCGTCGGCCTGGCCAGGGCTGCCCACCTACACCTGGGTGAGGGTGTCCCACGGCACCAAACACGCAGGGAAGGTGGCACATCAGCAAGGAGGAAGGGAAAAGGACCCCTATTAACATTTCTCTTCAAATAAATGCAGACTTTCTGTTGCTGTAGCAAGGGCAGCCACCAGTGAGTCAAAAAGCTACTCCAGTAGCAAGGCACTTGTGTAAATAGCTCTAATCCTAAGTGAGAAGTATCTTCCATCCTGGGTTCACGTGTCTTCCTGCTCCTGACCAGCAGCAACCAGGGCCAGAAGACCACACCGCAGCTAAACCCCTTGTGGTCTGCCTCGAGCACGGCTGGGTCTATTTGCTCGTGTTTTTTTTTGTCACTGAAAGGGCTTCTAGAGTAGATGCAGCTGCAGTTACCAAGGTGATCTCTGCCAGGCTGCTCTGAGACCAGCTTCCACGTCGCGCTTCCAAATAGCAGACTCAGTCGCTGTGGCTGCAGGGGCCGCATTTGCAAGTATGGCCGTTTGCTCGCCCACGTCGTGCTACCCACACGAAGGCCTCAACCTGACCCACAGCCATCCTCAGACCAAGCTGAGACCTGAGCAGGAGGCCGAGCATGGTGGGATTCAGCTGTTGGCTTTGGTGAGGGCTCTGTGGCCCTCAGCATGATGCGGGATGCCCGTCCACCTCCTGACATTGCTGGAGCTCGCTGGAAGCGCTGCTTGTGGATTTGCGGATGGACTCCCTTCCCATGCAAGGCCTAAGCATAGGAGCACCTCTGACGTGATGGATACACGGATACAAGCTCAGAGGAGTCCACCGTGCTCATCACGGCAAGGGCAAGACCCTCAGCGTGCAAGTGATATACATTCCTCGGATTGGTACTCAACACGCCCGTGCCTTCCTCAGCGAACTACGTCCCCGCTCCTGCACCTGCTCTGCCCAGCTCAAAATAAAGGCTCTCCTCTCAGCAAAGGGCAAGTTTTAAATACCGAGGCTCTCCCAGCACAAAACCAGTCGCTCCTGGTGCCCTTCGCCAGCAGGTCCCGCGCCGGCTGCAGGCAGCGGGTGCCACCGGTCTGCCCGGCGGAGCCGCGTTTCCTCCAGGGCCCGACTTCTGCCTCCCTGATGCTCTGACCTCCGTCGCACTGCCGTGTTTTCATTCCCGGTCTCCCACTCTTGCTCAGGCCCTGGCATTCCGTAGGCTCATCCATATGAGATGGCATTTCTCCTGGGACGCCTCTGGAGCCCGCCAGGCACCGGGAGGGTGATCGCGGTGCCGCCAACGATTCCAGGCAACAGAAGGAAGACACTAACAAAACACCCGGCTCTGCTTAGAAAAGGGTGTGTTTTAATAACAGCACACCCTCCGCTTTTAAACACCGACACCAAGGTTGGTCCCTAATCAGCGCATTGCAGCCTGACCCTCTGCTGTGGAAGAAAGCAAAAGTCGCCACGTATTCTAGTGACATTTTAATGCCTTAAGAGCAAATATGGGTCATTTTGATCTAGCAAAGAATAACTTCTGTATTTCCTCTCTATGTATCTCTAAAGCGTCAAAATCAAAACAAGGAGGAAACAGGAAACTGATATGGTAGTTTTTGGAACCTTTTTTCTCCTGGGTATCGTCTTGCTGTGTGTTTTGCTTGGACTGAGAATTTGGAAAGCTCTGATTGAAGAACATCTTTCATCTACCACGGCATATCCAGACAGCACCAGTCTTGCTTTGGCTTTTCAAGAAAGGCTGGGGCTTAAAGTCTAGAAAGTAAGAAGATATCGAAGGAAACAACATATATATTTACACCCACACGCATATATATATACACACACATACACACACATATATTATATATATGTATACATTTAGCCCTGAAAATTCATTCTCTGGATAAATTGCACAAAATTGGGTAGGATTAAACCACTCTGGGCATACAGGAGTTATGAAGGCCCCTGTGTAACGACTCTCAAAGCCTAGGTGTGATGCTCATTTGCGCCCCAGCCACTCTACACTGTTTTCACAGTGCAAAGGGGCATCAATCATTTTTACACCTACTTTATGGCCATTTAACACAGCTAAAAGGGCCCTTTGTGGAAATGAGGACTCAAGAGCTGAACAGCACGGATCCTTCCCACAGGCCCTGCTGGACCCTCCAATGGGGTCTAATGCTGCCGTATAGCTCTACACTGGATTTTATGGCATGGCTTAAAGACCATCAGACTCAGCCAAGCTCAGTTCTGTAAAACTTTCCCGTGTCTGGGGCTGTAGCCCCCGGTCTCACACCTGGCCCTGCCGATGCTGCGTGACCAGCGATGCTGTGGCATGGAGAAATGTGTTCCTCCTTTTCTTTTCTCAAAAGCAGAAGCAGCAACTACCACTTTCCTCTGCCCCCGAGGCGGCTCGATGTTGTGCTATGCAAATAGGGGAGTTACAAATAACGCGAGGAAAAGGGAACCGAGACCCGGAGCATCACACAGCGCCCAAATGTCACCTCCTAGACCCGACCAAGGTGGCCACTGCTCCCTGCAAGCCCCCATGCAGCGAGCGCTGCAAGAAGGGTCCTTTCCCTCCGTGCTGACCCTTCGGTGATCGGGCTCCGTTGGGAGGGTGAGAGGGAGCCGGGTGCTGCAGAGAAGGAGTCAGCGGCCGCCCGCGCGCTCCAGCCCTGCCTTCACGTGATCGGCATCCGTGCCGCGCCGGCTCCGCGTGGGCTCCGCTTGGAGCCTTGCCTGGAAAACAGAGCTGCACAAGCGCCCTCCAAGCTGCAGTCAGTCCGCTGGGCCTTGGGCGTCGGGGTTATTTTTTTCTTTTTTTTTTCTTTTTCTTTTTTTTTTTTTAATTTTCGC